>JARVLU010000489.1:8532730-8549811 GCA_031762415.1 Simpsonichthys santanae
TTTTGAATGTCCAGAGGACCAGACTTAGCTTTTTTAGATTTTTCTACCTGGATTATTGAGCATGCATCAGGGTAACACTGCCAGGTGTTATAAGGTCACAATGCACCTTCAATTGTCCAATATTATCGAAAAACATACCCTTGAACAATATCGTAGAAACAATACAAACTTGTTCTAACTGGCCATGAGGTAGTGCTCTGAAATATAAATGAAGTTCAGACAATTGTTGTTAAAACAAACAAACAAACAAAAAAAGGTAAAATCAGTTTCTCATGTACTGTATTTTCCACCGTACCGTCACACCACCCTATAAGTCACATCAGTCCAATCCATAAATATGTTGCTTCGCCCGTATACGTCACATCTGTTAAGCGTCACTGCTGACAACCCTGAAATGTGGGCCGGTGTTGTGCCAAAAATCAATGGGCTGCCAAATGGCGGTCGCGGCAGCGTGCACAGGAAGACTTTTAACAATAATTTAACAAGTTTAACACTTAAAAACAATAATTTGTTTGCTCAAAATTATAGTAAAGTTGTGTCTCAATTTACCTTTTGCTTAATAAATGCACTTTGACGGTCAAATCAGATGTGTTTCAAAACCCGATTTGTGGAAGTGGCGGGAACGCGCAGAGGGACGAGCCTCCGCATTTCTTCAAAATTTAACAAGATAAACGCCTAAAAACAAATATTGGTTTGCTCGTAATTAGTTTGCTGTCGGGAGGACAGGGCTCTGGGTTTGTGTTAGAAATGACAGCTCTACTGGGTATTATTGTTACTCAATTTTTTTTACTTTTTAAACATCCCTGGTTGGCTGTTCTTAGTCAAAGCAGTCCTGCACTTGATGCCACGTTTTCAGATTAGATACCTGTTGACTTTATTTATGTTCTCCAGATTTGCCGGCTACGCAGCGAGTTGGACGTTGTTCGTGGCAACACTAAGGTGATGTCAGAGATGTTGACTGAGATGGTGCCAGGACAGGAGGACTCTTCAGACTACGAGCTACTGCAGGTGAATGTGAATCACCCTGTGTGTTTGTATATTCACACTTGTTTGATTTCACGATTATACACTAAATTCAGGTGTTATTCTTGATGTCTTAAATCTCCAGACACGATGTTATTAACACGTCGATGTTGCGTGCCTTTGTTTTGCTCAGGAGCTGAACCGGACTTGCAGAGCCATGCAGCAGCGGATAGTGGAGCTCATATCCTGTGTTTCTAATGAGGCAGTGACCGAGGAGCTGCTGCACGTAAACGACGACCTCAACAACATTTTCCTTCGCTATGAAAGGTTAGAAACCACCGAACAGCTCATTTCAACACATGCGCTGTAGATCTGAAACATTGTGAATGTACCAGACATTTACATGTGAAGTGCTTTGTTTTGTTCATAGACAAAAGAACACAATTCTTTGTACTGTACTTTATAAAGATGAAAGAGTTTTTGTTCATTTTCTTTATGTCTCCTCTTTGTTGCTTCAGGTACGAAAGGTTTAGATCTGGGAGGTCCTCGGCTCAGACTGTCAACAATGGGGTAAGTCAGAATTTTATGTGGTCAAACACCCAGTGTTTACTTTAATCCAAGAACAAAAAACAACTTTATCACTTTGTTTAGTCCTCTCTATCTTTGCATTTTAGTTATTCTGTTTGTCTGGCATGTTTGGCTGAGTGGACTTGCATGTTAATCACCTGCCAGGCTTTTAAATGTCCTCTAAGTTTTCATACTGTGTGTTTATTCCTTATCTGTATTAATTAGTTAAATGTGCATAACTCTGGAGATCCAGCACAGACATTAAATGCAACACGCATTATTTTTTTTTTTTATCTTTTTGACTTCATTGTAACAAACAATGCAGTGAAAGAGACCTGTTGCATTTAAAAAGCACTGATGCGATGCTTGTATTTTGCTGAATCGATCACACCTCTTGTTGTTTGAGCATCATGCATCATCCACTACATTGTGTCTTTGCACTGGCATGTTATTGGTATTCACTGTCTCTTCCCTTCTACTCTTTGTTTTTCTGTTCTTCTGTTTCTGTGGCTAGCTGCGACAGGCAAGTATACAAAATATTCTCATCCTCCCTCAGTGAGCAGCGTCACCCTACTCTAACTGTTTAAACATGGCTAAATAATATGGGCTCATTCTCCTACCAATATGTAATACCCCATATGGCATGTTTTGACTCTGTATTTGTCAGCAGGGTATGGGGGTAACTTGAAGTAGATTGCAGCAGTAGAAGTTTATGACAATGTTCCTTTTATAACAGTTATGTTTGTGGTAGCACAGAGGTCTTGTCCTTCCTTCCTGCTTATGCTGCTCATTCTTAAGGGGATTGATGTGTGTTAATGGAACCATGGTGATAATGTTGGATCTGTCATAACCTAAAAAACATCAATAATTTATCAGTCTTCTATAAAAAGTCACTTTAGAACTGCTATTTTGAACCAATTTGTCTTTTCAAGCCTCCCCTTAAGAAACACATTTTCACAAATATATATATATTTTTTTTCTGTTAAACCTGGATCTCACTGGGTTGTGACTGTCTGCAACAGTTGTGAACATTTCTTATGTTTATTTGTAATGTGCAGGTTAACACAAGGTCAGCAATGCAATGAAATTTTCAGGATGAGACGAACCGATGAGACCCGCTAAAATAAAAAAAACAAATACTAATGCGTGCAATATGGGTACAAATTAAAGTACCAAAAAGTGAAAAAGAAATATAATTACAAGGTCCAAGAGAAATATTCTATAGTAAACAACAACATTGTAGAATATAACAGTGCAAGTAGGATGAATTTGTATGAATAAGTATTTCACAAATGGTAATACATGTACAGTATAAGTTTAAATGCACATGATATATATTGCACATAACTAACATAAACTACACAGGTTGTGTGACAGGTTATTACACTGAGATTAATTGAATTATGAGGTAAGGTAGTAACATACATGATACATGACATGACATGATACAGCCACATCGTGCAGCAGCAATAAACATATCTGTTGTCACAGATGTGGCTTGGTGCAATGTTACTGTCAATAGTTCAGTATTATTATCAAGAGTTCACAGCTTGTGGGCAATATCTGCCCTTTAGTCTTTTTATACGTGATGGCAGACTCCTGTATCGTCTGCCTGAGGGTAGTAGATGAAAGAGTCCTTGTGCTGGGTGGGTGTGGTCCTTCATGATGCTGTGTGCTTTACGCAGCTGTTGTAGATGTCCTGGATGGTGTGGAGACTGCTACCAGTGATGTCCTCTGTTGTTTGCACCTCCCTCTGTAGTGCTTTCCAGATCTGACTGGTGCAGTTTCTGCACCACCCTGTGATTTTTGAGGGAGTTTCCAAAATGTCTAGAAAAATTTGCTCGGGTTCTCTGATTCTTATGAGTCGCTGAGGCACCTCAATCTTGTTGTTTGAATTTTAAATATCTTCAAGAAATTTGCTAAATTAATGTTCTCCAAATAGTCGCAGTTGTCTCAGCAGTTAGTATAGTTTCTGTAGCACAAGTGCTAAAACTGTATTTTTTTTTGGTGAACTGCATTTTACTCTGACTTTTTGAGCACCAACTCGTTTGTGATGCCTTTAGATGTCGGGACTAATGAATGTCCTGCATCTTGTTTTCTCCAACTCCTACAATTGTTGCATAAATACCACATAATCTCACTGTAGGTGCACTGGAGCAAATGCTGCTTGGCCTTTGTTTTTAGGTTACCGGTAATATAATACATATTTTAGGAGCTTAATACCTGATTTAAGTCATCTGATCTGGGTTTCTTCAGAGTACTGCAGTCCCAAACGTTCAGATTTGAAAACCACCCTGATGATAAATGATAAGAACATTTTTGGTCTAAATCTGCCTTTTTTCATTTCTAAATTGTGCTCAATTAGAATAAATCCTAAATGTGTGGGTGGCTGCTAAGTACGTACAGTGTGGCTGGAAGTGGTCAACAAATCAATGTACCGGTACCTGGTGTACAGTAGTTGTGCAAGTTGAGCGCATGAAAAAAGCACAAACTTGGCTGCACTGCCACTTGTTCGCAAACACACAATTCAATGAGACTAAACTGAAAATTTGCCAATTTTCTCATAATTTTCTTGCAGTTTTGAGCATCTTAATTCGTCACCAGCACTCACAGTCCAGTGAGATCCTGACTTTAGTTAGACATTTTCCTACTCTTCTACAGCTAATCAGCTAGTTTTTCCAGTTTATTTATGTCTTTTTGCTCAACACTGACATTTATAAAAACATATATTGCACATAAAGTAGGTGTTTTTTTTTTTAGTTTTCTTCAAATATAATTACAAATTGTAGTACTCTTTTTAGAAATTAATTTATAAGCAGAAACCTTGTCTTTGTGCTGCAACTTGAAAAAAGAGCCATTTTGTCTCATTATTTCATCAGGTCCTCAGCGAGGCTACAGAAGACAACCTCATCGACCTCGGTCCAGGCTCTCCTGCCGTGGTCAGTAACATGCCGCACACAGCTCCAACCAGTTTGCCCCCCACCCTGACGGCACCCACAGGAGGACCCTCCTCCCCAAGCACCTTGTCCTCCCGCCTGGCTGGTTTAGGTATTCACATCAGTTTACCTTACTCCCTTTAATACTTTACAAAGATCCTGTCAGCACCTGCTACTAGATGGACTTTAAAGTAAAAAGAAGAAATGTTTATGACAGCAGAAAAGTTTTCTCACAGTCCAGATGTGGGCAGACAGGAACAATAAGACTCTTGATTTTATCCAGAGGTCACAAACATCCCTGTTATAAATTGTGTATACCACTGTTGTAGCTTACAAACATGACCACTAGGGGGTAGTAATAGTTTTTGAACATCATTCCAGCTCTGGCCACACTGTAGTCTTCAGAGCACTGATTGATGTGGTGTTATTGGGAATACAAAAGGAATAAATTAATTTGTTTTAATGGCTGTTAAGCATATGAATGCATTACTGGGTGTAAAATGAATATTTTATCTATTTTAAAAACTGTTCAGTTCTTAGCTTGTGTGATCTATTTTTACTATACATGTATTTAGGAGCAATAAAACACACCTTAAAGGTGTATAACAAAAACTTGGGATGAACTGGACTTCATTATTCTGAAAAAGCTTAAATAAGGAGGTTGTTGTCACAGACTTTGATTTGTGTTAATTTATTCAGGAAACATTCACCGGACAGTCTTGTCTAAAATTGATTCTCTGTCCTTTTGTGTAACTTTAATGTAGCCTTGATGGAAAACCATAGGCTTTTTTAGAGTTCCTCGGGGTAAGAAAAGAAGTGTTAAAGCATTTTAATTTGTGTCTAAGCCACATCTGTTATCTCAAGCTCAGAATGCTTATTAAACTAAAATATATATATATTTTTAATCACACTGACACTGACTGAGGAAAAGGACCAACAGAAAAAATCTCAAGTACCGTATTTTCCGTCATACACATCGCTCCACCCTATAAGTCGCATCACTCCAAATACAGTATGTCTAATGAAGTGGAAAAATCCATAAATATGTTGCTTTGGCGTATACATTGCATCTATTATTCATCACCGCTGACAACCTGGAAATGTGGGCTGGTGTTGTGCTAAAAATTGATTGGCTGCCAAATGGCAGCCGCAAGAGAACTTTAACAAGAATTTAACAAGATTAACACTTATACAATTATTTGTTTGCCTGAAATTATAGTAAAGGTGTGTCTCAGTTGAACTTTACTTAATAAATGCACTTCAATGGTCAAATCAGCTGCATTTTGCTGGGGCAGTGCAGTGAAATGAAGCTGATTTGACGGTTGCTTCAGGTGAGCTGGACGCAGCTGGCAGGCAGGATATGGCAAGCCAATTGTGTCATTAATACCAACTACATGACACAACGGCATGCCATATGACTTGAGTGCCATCTAGCGGCTGAGAATGATCAGTGTTCAATATTTACAGTCAGAATAAATGAAAATGGTCATATCTGAGCCAAAAATTGGTTTATAAATGTGGAAAAAAATCCATTAATACATCACTTCGTCCTATAAGCCACAGAGGCATGCAAATTATGCAGTGTCTCTGTATGTTGTCTCTGAACATGCTCACTGCTCTTGCGTTCCCCCGCCCACACACACACATAATGTCGGCGTCGTCATGTGCTAGTCATGAAAAGTTTTTTATCATGCTGTTAACCATCAGCCAATGATTAAGAGCATGTTAGGATTTTTTTTTTCTCCAAACCCATGTGCCTTTTTCACCACTTTTTATTGTCTGTCCAAACAGGTCTCACTTGTAAATGGGTCTTTGAGGCTCAATGTGACTTATCTGTTTAAATAAAGGATGAATGAATGAATGAAAAATTACGCAAAAAAAAAAAACACGACTTACAGGTCAAAAAATAAGGTATATACCTTGTTCCTTTTTGGGTCGCGGGGTCAGCCCATGTCTAGCTATCACTGTGTGAGAGGTGAGGGACACCCTGGACAGGTCTCCATATCCATCACAGGGACACATAGAGACAAACGAGACAAACAATCATTCACTCTCTCACTCACACTTAAGAGACAATTTAGAGTCACTAATCAGTCTAACATGCATGTTTTTGATCTGTGGGAGGAAACTGGAGTACCTGGAAATAACCCACGCATGCACAGAGAGAACATGACCCAGAAATTTGGACTTCTTGAGATTAAAAAAAAAAAAAAAAGTGACAGACACAAAATTGGGTTTGTGAAATATTCACTGATGTCCATATTAAGTATTGTTTTTCAAACTAAACATATTTAAAAGTTACATCAGCAGAAACTGGATGTGCTCTCTGTTTATACTGTTGTAAACCGTACAAATAATCATCGTTTTTGATGATGTTCTGATTATATGTCATCTACTTTACTAGAAGTCTCTCAGCTGACTATTGTGAGATGTGGAAACTACTCTTTTTTTTTTTTTTTTACAAACTCAAAGCCCCTCAGAGAATAATCACATTTAAAAATCTGTTCATTGCAGATGTGGGCGCAGACAGTGTGAGCAGTACCCTGAGCTCTCTCGTCAGCTGTAAACCTCCACCTGCACAAGACGACTTCGACGTGTTCGCTCAGACCAGAACCGGAGCCATAACCGAACCACACAAACCGTAAGAATTCACTGGTTTGATTCTACAGTTGATTCGTTTCAAATCAAGGGAGAGGAGTTGCTCTTTTGTCATAACAACTAAAAGAGAGCTAAACAAACGTGTGTCCTAACTGTTGCAATGACCTCATACCTACCTGTGTTTCCTCTCAGTACCACTGCAGAGCCCAGCCGCACTGCTGGTGGCCCCCCTCCCACACTTGATGTTCTACAGCAAGCTGCAGGAGGGGTGAGTTTCACTGACGATTTAAGCTATAATTTCTCATCATTATATTCCAAACTGCTTGATGTTTGTGTGGTCGGACAAGGCAGACACTTTGTCACATGACTGCACCTTTTCCTGCTGAGGTCTGCTAATTTATTTAGAAATAAGATTTAAATCTTGCACAACTGTTTTTTATTTATTTATTATATAATGCATCCATTCATTTTCTTTATCTGCTTCTTCCTTTCATGAAAATTAGAAGGAACAAAGATAGATGTATAGGTTTCACTTCATGTATTACCGTGATTGCCGGTTTATAGAATGCACCTGACTGTAAGCCGTGCATACAAAATTTAAAATGAAACAAGATTTTGTCCATAAATAAGATGCACTGGCTGGATGATTGACCTTACAACCCTTTTTTTAAAAAACACACACACAGCTGCAATGTTTTTTTTTCTCCTTTAAGTTGTATTTATTTGCTTCCAAGAGCTTAAAGATTGGAAGAGAATTTACCAGCTTTCCACCTAACAGTAGGTGAAGGTAGCAATTAGAGAGTGAATGTCCTGGCAGCTGAAAACCCAACATTTCCCCAAATGGGTTGGTATGAAAAACTTTACTAGCTACTCCTCTATCAACTAAAAGTCCACACGTTAGTGATTACCTAGCTGTCACAATCCAACCATCTGGGCTCCTGTCTGTCCATATGTGATGTAATAGTAATAAAAACAAAAATAAACAACAACCTAAACATAAAAAATGCAAATGCTACACGTATCATATATGTAACAACTATCAAATCAGAGCATTATCACTGTGTTAAAAAAAAGAGAGAAAAAACGCTCCCATTATAGGGTGTGCAATGTATACTAAAACTTATGGTAATCAGTTCAAAGCATTAACACTGTGCACTTACCCCTAATGCAAATAAAAAGTTATACATACCACCACCAGAGGACCACAGCCAACTGAGTCCAGAACAGGTCTCCGCAATAGACTATAATATTTATAAGACATTCATAAGACACAATAGACTGTCTTATAAATGTGTCCCCAAGGTTCAATGGGAATAACCTGTATAAATAAAGGTTGAATGAATTAATCAAAGTTGTTGATTGAAAAAGGCCAGTCCTGAGGGTTATTTGGATTATTCTGATCCGTTTCCATCTCCGCTGCTTGCAGTTGGAAAATATCCATTGATATATTCCATCACTTTTTGGGGGGTTGACAAACACCCTATCCATCCCTCCGTGCGTAATATGGAGCCGCAACGGAAAAAGGAGACCGTATCGAACCCCCGCCTTGTTCCGCAGGAGCCGCTTTGCCTCCATGAAGGCTACTCGTGCTCTTGCCACCCCCGGGGCATAGTCAGCCGTGATGTATATGGTCGATACTTTGAAGTTCATCCGGCCGCCGTTGCACGCTCGCTTCAGAATCTCCACACGTTCCCGATGGTAGCGAAGCCTGGCCACGACAACTGTGGGTCCTCCATCCGAGCCTCTCCTGCCCAGTGTCCGGTACACGTAGTCAATCAGTGGCAATTGATCCAGTTTTAAAACTTCCGTTAGCATTTTAACGATCATAGTGGGTGAGTATTCACCCGTTGACTCAGGAAGTCCAATAATTCTAATGTTATCACGTCTGGTTTGCCCCTCCACGGTTTCAAACTGTTTTTTAAGCCCATTGAGCTCAGTCCTCAACTCCACCACCATCCCACGCCTCTTTTCTAATTCGTCCGAGTGGGAAGACAAGACAATTTTTCATCTCCAAATGAGCAGATCCAGCTTGGTCGAGCTCCGCTCTGAGAGCCGCTGCGGTGCTCGCCAACTCGGCCCGGACCGCCTGCAATTTGCTCTTGATAAATTCTAAACCCTGTCAGAAAAGGCCGTTAGTAACGTTATTTATCTAAGGAGCCAGCAAATTTCCATCCATCCATTATCGTTTACCTGCTTCTTCCATTTTGGGTCATTTTGGTCACTAATGCCCATGTCCAGCCATCACTGTCTGATAGGTGGGGGACACCCTGGACATTTCTCCAGTCCGTCACAGGGACATAGAGACAAACAACCATTCTCACTCACATCTAGAGTGACCAATCGGTCTTAACACGCATGTTTTTGGTCTGTGGGAGGAAACCGGAGTACCTGGAGAAAACCCATGCACACACGGAGAGAACATGCAAACTCAACCCAGAAAGGCCCCCAGACTGGGATTTGAACAATGTTAACCTGCTCGCTGAGAGGCAACAGCTCTACCAACTGCACCACCGTCTGCCGCCAGCAGAATTTTAAACTGGAAATTTGATTAATGCACATCTATCTTGGGGGGGTGTTCTCATGACTCAATGAGAGTACGTTACCTCATTGGTCGTTAGGGTGACGTCTGGTCACATGGCCACATCGTGGGATTATGGGTATTTAGTAGCAAAATTGGAACCATGAGTGAGAGAGAGGTACAGCACGTCATGAATTAATTCAACCTTTATTTGTACAGGTTAGTCTCACTGGGCTTCGAGGACTCATTTACAGGAGAGACCTGATTTAACTAACAGTGATGACAACAGTGGACAAGAATACCTGTGGCATTCTCTCTGTATCACAAAAAACTGCCCCCTAGAGGGGTGTGTGTTGGGCGCCCACGAGTGTCAAAGGAAAATGTTATTTGGCGGCAGGAAGCTCAGCAGCCTGTCAAAATGAAATATAAAAAATAAAATATAAAAATGCATAAATTAGCCGCTCCTGTGTACAATCCGTAGAGTCCAAACGGTGAGGGAACAAGTAGTGGCTTTTACACCGGAAATTACGGTACTTATTCATCATGTTTGTTTGTTGATTCATTAAAGTGATAATTCAGGGTTTTTTTATGTGCCTTTCTATTTTGTGGTATACCTGAATAGACCCCACACTGAATAGCAGTTCTGTTTGCTCCCTCAGAAGAATTTCATGTTTGCTTTTTTCCACAAAACAGATTTGTAATTTGATCTCCACTCCAGCCTCTCTTAAGCTGCTTCTGGCTGTTGACGAGTCACTGATTAGGCCGCCTCTGTCCTGAGGCAATGTGAGTGTTCATAAATGGAGCTGGCATTGTGGAATCATGGGAGGTGTTTGTCCGACGAGCGTTAATCTGTCAGACACCTTCCATTCTAAAGCCTGCGGCCACTTCACTCCCCCCTCCAACTTTCATAAACCAACAGAACAGAGTTGATATGGCCCAACTTTAAAGGTACTTCTCATTAACTTGAGTTAATCCTAGCTACCGTTTACTGCAGGTAAAATACTGACTACTCATAAGTACTCTACAAGACACTTCAGAAAATCTAAATGACCTTCAGTTTTTATTTTATTTTATAATTGTCATCCTAGCTAATTGTAAATAGTTAAAAAAATGGTTTGTGTTTGAAACAGAGTGAAGGTTTCTGCTGCGTCAGCAGTCCTGATGCAGCAGCTGTTGTCTCCGGTGTCTTTTCCACTCTGCTGCACTGACAGCTTCCTCTGCGTTTTGCCATTTGTGGATTTTTCCCCCATGTAAACCTGGACTCCGTCTTATATCTTGCTCGGAAATCTGTGTAGTGTCTCATCATTCACCAACATTTGTTTATTGTTTTCATTCTGTTTTTATTTTTTATTCCCAAAACGCATTTAAGTTGCATTTGAGTAAACGTCTTCTAAGTTGTTGTGTTTTGTGTTGTGTTTGGGCTGGGTTTTTGTTCTGTTGTGTTCTGGCCACCTGCGGTGCGCTCCATGCTGCTCCTCAGGGAGTTGGACATCAGTCCTCTGTCATGGATGACATAGAGGAGTGGCTGTGTACTGATGTGGTGAGCCAAGTCCTCATTTATTATTCCTGCTTGCTGTTCTTTGCTTTCTCACTCTGCTGCATCCCCCCTTCTCTCCTGGTTTGGAATTCTGGGAATAACACATTTATTTCATTTCACATTTCCTCACTCTGAGATTAATCACGCTTTAAAGTTTACTAACAATATTAATGAGGATATCAAATATTAAAAGAAAGCAGAGCGTGATCTGTATTTTGTTCATAAATGAATGGTCTCAGCTTTTGAGTTGATTGGTACAAACAGGTAAGTTGCCCTTTATGTCTAATGATTGATTAATGATTGTTTTAAAAATAAAAACTGAACACTTTGGGTTTGATTTGGTAAGGGTTTTTTGTTTTTATAATGTTTTAGAATCTGGTTTCTGCTGGTTTAGTAAAGCTCGCTCATTTCTTTTAATAGAAAGGGGATGAAGGTGAAGAAGGCGTCACCAGTGAAGGTGAGCGAACACAAACCTCTAAAGGTTTTCTTAATATGATCAACTGTGCTTCAACCGTTTACCTCACGTTTTAATGATTAAATGAAAGTTAGACCTTTAAAAACCTTCTGTTTAATGAATCCAGAGTTTGATAAGTTCCTCGAAGAACGAGCCAAAGTTGCTGAGACGACCCCCATCTTACCATCGCCTCCAAGTGGCAACCCAGGCACAGCGCAGGGAACCCCCCGCAGGAAGAAGCCGGAAAGACCGGAGGACGCTCTGTTCGCCATGTAGACGTCCAACCTTCGACATCTCCTCAGCCTTAGACCCGAGGCCAGACTGACGGCTCAGACCCGTGTTCCACCTCATCCCACTGCTACCTTCAGATTTTTCTACACTTTTTCTTTCAAGATGAGAAGAGTCTCACCAGAAAACGTAAACCCAACCAATGGATTTTTCCTGACGCCAGCTCTCACCTCACAGTGTGGTGTTCTTGTTTCTGGGGACACGTTTCCTCCAGCTCGTTGTGGACTGCAGAGCTTCATGTTGCAGCTAGTCCAAAAAAAGAATTGGTATTCTAAAAAAAAAAAAAAAAAAAAAGGAAATCTTATTCATGAATATTCTGCTCATTTTGAACAGAAGTGGGTCTTGTTTTGGTGTTTGTCTCGGTCTCTTTGCAAACTTGTCCAAGTTAATTTGTAAATCTGTAAATGGCGAACGTCAAGTTGATTAGTTCGGTGTATATTTAAGCTGCATATATGGAAAAAAAGGTAATTTAATGTAGATTTCTTTGGAAAGATTTATGTTTGCTTTTGCTGTAGAGATGTTACCTCACTGTGATCAGAAAAGAGGGAGATGGATACACAAGAACATCTGCAAACACTACCTTTAAAAAGATTAGATAAAGGATTTATTTTATCTTTGTACACATCCTCTTGCTTTGTTGTGGAACCTCAGAAGCTTGACGAGATTATTTTGCTGAGTTTTATCACACTGAAGCTGCTATCGTTAGAATTCATCAGCTGAGCGTTGCTGTTGAGGTGGTTTATTTTATGTAATTGTCTTTATGTTCACTATAATGATTTAAGAGGAATGAGCTCACAGGAAGTTTGTCTTCTGACCAAAATCACATAGAGCTGACAAGTCGTGCTTGAAGGACCAAATGTGTGTTTTTTTTTTTTTTTTTTTCTATTCTGAATGTGAAAAGGCATTTCTGCATAAATGATCAGAACAGTTTTAATTTCATAATTCACAGCTTTTTTTGGGAGGGAGGTTTAAAAGGAGTTTAGTGTGACATTACAACAGTTTGCACGTTATTTTTTTTTATTTTTTTGTAGCAGACATCTTAAAAAGCCTGACCTTTCAAAATGACATTTGTTTCCCTGAAATGAGCTCGACTCAGACGCAGCGCTACAAATGAGACATTTTAATCTCAGCAACAGTAAACGCAACAACAACAAGCTTAAAATGAGTATTGCACTTTGACGGCTGCACCACCCGCCAACACATCCTGCATGTCCGCTAGGCCTCGTTGAGTTATTTTAAAAAGGGATTTATTTGGAGGTGTAAAAATAATTAAATCAGCTCTGTTTTTTTTCTGATCAGTATTTTAAATGGTTTATTTTGCAGAATGAGAAGTGGTCACGATGCATGTAGTTTAATGATCTAGTTGTGTTTTCTGTGCAACAGTGAACAAACGAGTATGGTTGAATGCTGCGCTTTTATTTAATCTCGTGAAGGAAACTTTAGAGCGAACGACTCACTTTTGAAGCTCTTAGACCGACCAGTGCAATAACGCGATCGGATGTAAATCTCTTCCACTACCCCCCCAACCCCACCCCACTTTGATAAATCGTTATTGCTGCACATTTTGAAGGTAAAATGTCTTTTCCCCTCGTCTTATTTTTGTTGTTTTGGTGTTAAATTTCTGTCCCGTGCAGCAGAATCATCCTATCTAAGACGGAAAAGGGAGTTCTACATGTGTTTTCAGATAAAACGGTGCTGTCCTCTCAAAACTAGTTTTGAAAGAAACACGCTTTGTACGTTTGTAGATTTTATCAAATGAAAAGTGAAGAAGGGAAGCTGTGCTGTGTGTCTGCTAACTTTCCTGAGTTGCCTCATTGGTTTCTCTTTGTGTTGTTTGACTTCTGCATGGACTCTTAATAAAGATTAACAGTGTGCTCTGCATCCACGGTGGTTTAGTTTGTTTTTGTAACATTGTTTGTAGCGCAGCACCTTTATTTCTCATTATTTAAAATGGGGTTCAGCAGAACAGTCAACAAATATCTTACCTGTTCGGCTCTTTTAGTAGCCTCTTGGAGAGATGTTTGCATCTGATTAAACTGATGATGTAACAGCTTGTCTGAATACATGCAACACATTTCAATCGCCAAAGTCCATGCTCAACAATCCAGGTAGAAAGCCAACAATGTTCAGTCAGGTTATTTGGACTTGTACTTCAGGCTAGAGTTGAATTTGCGCCCCCAAAACCTTACCCGGCCCCAGACCGTAGCCATCATTTCCGAACCTCACCTGACCTGATGAATTAATAGTAATTACAGGTCTGAACCTGAAACCCCCCGACATTTTTAATTAAGCTTTGACTGCTTATACAGTGAGGAAAATAAGTATTTGAACACCCTGCAACTGTGCAAGTTCTCCCACTTAGAAATCATGGAGGGGTCTAAAATTTTCATTTTAGGTGCATATGCACTGTGAGAAACATAATCTAACAAAAAAAAAAAAAATCCAGAAATCACAATGTTTGATTTTTAAATAATTTATTTGTGTGTTACTGCTGAAAACAAGTATTTGACAACCTGCCAATTAGCAACAATTCTGGCCCTCAAAGACCTGTTAGTCTGCCTCTAAAAAGTCCACCTCCACTTATTATTCTAAATTAGAAGCACCTGTTTGAGGTGGTTAGCTGCAGAAAGACACCGGTCCATCCCACATAATCAGTAAGACTCCAACTACTAAAATGGTTAAGACCAAAGAGCTGTCCAAAGACACCAGAGACAAAATTGTAGACCTCCACAAGACTGGAAAGGGCTACGGGGCAACTGCCAAGCAGCTTGGTGAAAAAAGATCAACTGTTGGAGCAATTATTAGAAAAAGAAAGAAGATTTAAACATGACTGTCAATCTCCCTCGGACTGGAGCTGCATACAAGATCTCACCTCATGGAGTATCATTGATCCTAAGAAAGGTGAGGAATCAGCCCCGAACTACACGGTAGGAGCTGGTCAGTGACCTGAAGAGAGCTGGCACCACTGTTTCCATGGTTACTGTGGGTAATACACTAAGATGTCATAGTTTAAAATCATGAAATGGGCCCGTCTTAAGTTTGCCCATGACCATTTGAATGATCCAGAGGAGTCATGGGAGAAAGTTCTGTGGTCAGATGAGACCAAAATAGAACTTTGGTCTTAATTCCACTCGCTGTGTTTGGAGGACGAAGAATGATGAGTACCATACCATCCCTACTGTGAAGCATGGGGGTGTTTTTCTGCACAGGGGACAGGACGAATGCACTGTATTAAGGAGAGGATGACCGGGTCATGTATTGAGAGATTTTGGGAAACAACCTCCTTCCCTCAGTTAGAACATTGAAGATGGGTCATGGCTGGGTCTTCCATCATGACAATGACCAGAAGCACACAGCCAGGAGAACCAAGGAGTGGCTCCGTAGAAGCATATCAAGGTTCTGGAGTGGCCTAGCCAGTCTTAAGACCTAAACCCTATAAAATCTTTGGAGGGAGCTCTAACTCCGTGTTTCTCAGTGACAGCCCAGAAACCTGGTTGATCTAGAGAAGATCTGTGGAGGAATGGTCCAAAATCTCTGCTGCTGCAGTTTGTGCACACCTGGTGAAAAACTACAGGAAACCTTTCACCTCTGTAATTGCAAACAAAGGCTACTGTACCAAATATTAACATTGATTTTCACAGGTGTTCAAATACTTATTTTCAGCAGTAACACAAATAAATTATTTAAAAAAATCATACATTGTGATATCTGGATCTTTTTTTTTTTTTTAGATTATGTCTTTCATAGTGGGCATGCACCTAAGATGAAAATTTCAGACCCCTCCATGATTTCTAAGTGGGGGAACTTGCAAAGTCGCAGGGTGTTCAAATACAGTACTTATTTTCCTCAATGTAATAAATTACGCGTTTTTGTGAATATGATGTAGCCTCTTGAGTTTGTATGACGTCAAAGCGACTAGTTGACGTCGACTCAACTTTTTTCATGTTGAAGTTGACTTTGAAAAATATGTAGTCGTTCAACCCCCTCCGATAGACAACATCTTACCTTGGAGGTGAGAAGTGACACAAACGTGACTGATTAGTTAGAAGCAGATAAAACATTTACACAAACAGAAGGGACCGGTAAAGATTCAGGGTGTTCCAGATGTGAAGTTGGAAATAAAATGGCTGTACCGTAATTGTTGTCAAAGGCAAAACAGCTGGAGGACTTACTTGTTTATTTGTGCCAGGAACATGCCCTTCAGAGCGTAGAACTCGGCTGTCATCTCTTTGGTAAAATACTTCAGGTTAGTCGACTCGATCACCTCTAAACCCTGAAAATAAGCAACCAACATCCAGATGAGGGCAACTCCAAACAAAACTGCAAAAGAAAAGTTTCACGGGAAGAAGAAACAAAAAGACAGCATCACCGCCTTCCATAAGAACATGTGGAAAACAAACAAACTCCTCACTGTTCATTAAGAAGCGAGGACGAAAAGGTATTAAGGGAAACTAAAATTCCATTACGGTGACTCTCTGATTAGGTGTCTCCTATGTACTGCTGTGACAAACGATGTGTAGCAGGAGAAAGAGACAGAGAGAACTAGAGAAGAGAAAGAACAGAGAGAGAGAACAATGTCTGCTGGCAATTTTTAATGACTTGTGGTGTGCTGAACAGCTTCTATTAATCAGAGTGCTCTGTGGGCTTAAGAGCAAGCTCATGAGTTACACTCTCTTATAAGTCTCAGAGCTATAACCTGTCACCTGCAGCCACCCCAAACCCTTCTTGCTCTTACGGCTTTTCACACAAAGTAACCTGAACTGTGCCAGCAGCAACTGAGAACTGAACCAAGCACAGCAAATGTGTTCAAGATAATGTCAATATTAAAAACTTGTATTGTATTGTATTGTCAAACCATGGAACATTGTGTGTGATTTTATGCATGTGTGTGTGCTGTGTTAAGTTAATACTTAAAGGATAAGTTTGGAAAAACTCTCAGCTACATCAATTTTGACCTCAATAGCGTAAAAACTGACAGCCATTTTTGTGTTGGTCAAAGTTTATTAGCTGTGGTAGCCAGCATGGATCAAATTGACTCCAAATGTTCATCGGTTGTCGATGTCCATCCACTTTTTGAAGGTTTCATTCAGTCAGCTACAAACCGGATTCCAAAAAAGTTGGGACACTAAACAAATTGTGACTGAAAACTGAATGCAATGATGTGGAGATGGCAAATGTCAATATTTTATTCATAATAGAACATAGATGACAGATCAAAAG
>JARVLU010000489.1:8616320-8626393 GCA_031762415.1 Simpsonichthys santanae
TTTGAATGTCCAGAGGACCAGACTTAGCTTTTTTAGATTTTTCTACCTGGATTATTGAGCATGCATCAGGGTACTGCACTCTATGCCTCTCCTCATGCCTGTCCAAAGGCGCCCCCTGATGGACTGTACCCAGTAATGCAGGTGACTGGAGGAACAGTTTAAATTCACCTCCCACCTATCACAGATGGAGGAGCGAGGTGGTTAGACCAGCTTAACTATGCTAAAAAACAGGTAGATAAGGAAGTAGACAAGTTACAGGACATGGAGAATCAGCTGGTTAAGATTAAGCTGAGGGATGCCAGACAGAAATTAAATGAAGATAAGAAAGAAAGAGAGAAAAAAAACAGTTATTAAGTATGGAGGAAGTAGAAACCTCCACATCAGGTGTATTTGCTGTGCAACAGTGGTCTGAAACCTATGGTCTGCAGTCCAGAGGGGGACATCCAGGCAGAGGAACTGAACAAGGCAGAAGAGGTGGGGTTGCGAGACCAGGAGGGTGGGGGCCAGGCGGTACACTCTAGGGACTGCAGAGAGATTCCTGTTTCCTCTGTGGTCAGCTGGGGCACTGGGAAAGAGACTGCATGCACAGAGCACACCACCCTACCAGCCAATGTGGGGACAACAACAATTCCAGCATCCGAGAGGTCACCCACCACAGCAATTTCAACCTATGAAAGGACAACCACAATACCATCTCCAGGCAGGTGAGCCCACTCAGATGCAAGGAGGGAGAGGCTTCCAAGAACAATGAAACACCCCTGCTGGAGTGTGTGTGAATAAGTGAGCACCCTGTGTGATTTCTCTGACTTGTCTAACTGCACCCCCTGCTGGAGTGTACCCAGTAAATAAGAGAAGTGAAAGCAGACCTGTGAGTGTGTTTGTACATTTTTGTACGTCTCTGTGTGTGTTAAAGCGTGAGTACATATATTAATAAAAAAACAACGAAAAAAAGTATATTTAAAATTGCAAGAGCTAATAAAATGTGTTAAAATATAGCACAGATATTTTTCTCACCATTGCGACGAGCAGATAAACAAAACATGCAGATCAAATATTGAAAAAAAAAAAAAAAAAAAGAGGGACACACTGGTGGTAAAATAGATCTTATTTAGATGACTTCACTGACACAAAGCAGGTACAGTTCTCCAGCCTAAACATTCGGTTCGCTGATTAGGTTTTTCGTAAAACAGACACAGGAAAAACAACAGGTTACTCACAGCTACAAGATAAAAAATTGTTGAGGCTCCGTTTGAAAAAGGGAGGGGCCGTTAAAATCACACTGAGTTCGTTTTTCTGTCCATCTAAACGTGAATAAATACTTGACTGAAACGTTAATCGTTGTATTTTCTGCGTTTATAATTATAGATGTATAATCTCATCTCTAAAAACATGTCAGAGGTGCTCTGAATTTATGAGAAAGTTAGAAGAGACTGAACTCTTGAAATAAATGTTTGCATGCATTTTAAGCTAAAATATTACAGCCGGATGTTACTCTAAGGCTTGAGGATTTGAGCAAGCCTGTTTTCAAAATTTTAGTACAAATGGTCTAGATTTTAAGACTATCCAACGGTAAAATCTGAAATATTACAGTGGAATTTCTGTTAGCATTAGCGTAGCTAACTAATCGACAATGTTTAATAGTACTTTAAACGGTAAAAAATCCAAATCTGATTCAATAAAACAAACCGACTGTGTCTAGTTGTTATAAGGAAAAGCGAACGGCGAAAGATCCGATTTTAAAACATCCAAAAATCGCGTTTTTGGAGCAGTAATAACAGCTAAAGAAGCTAAGCTAAGACACTAAGCTAACAAGCTAAGACAACGCCGGTTCAGAGGTCCATGCCCGCATATATGCGGGCGTGACGTCATGCATTTAAATGGCCTCCGTAAACAAAGCAGACTGCATGTGAAGTATTCATTTCAAGTCTGTTGGACAGCAGAGACTTCAAACTTTAAAAAAGTAGTGTTTTTAATATTGATTTTGTTTTATATTTACTTCAAAATACAACCAGAAATACAGTATGACCGATAATGTTCACCATATTTTGTGCGCATTTTTAGGCAAGTGAGTGCAGTCAGTTGATGTTTTATGACCAACAAGTGACTGAATGCAAACTGAAACTTGTTTTTCGGATTTTAGTGAACTCACCACATCAAATCAACCAATCAGAAAGCAGTTTGAAGCTATTTTATAGATAGGTAGAAGAAAATCTCCTTGAGTGTTGGTGAAGTACATGGTGGAGAAAGACGCGCTGTGGACATTTTGGTTTTCATAAGTACGGTTAGTTTGGATTATATGTTTTGAATACATGTGTTAGTTAGACAGAGGGACAGTGATTGAACATTAGTAGTGTGTATTAGTGTGTGAACAGTTTGTAGTCAGAATGAATCGTCGCTACATGACTGCAGATCAAGCTCTGAAGTGCTTTTTTGAGATGGAAGAAAAGGGTGATGGCGCTGTTTCAGAGGAATCTGAATCAGACTTCGATGATGAGGTTAGTTTGTTTTTTGTTTGTTTGGCATGGAATACGTACAGTAAATTATTATAATCGTAGTAGATGCACACTGACCCATTTTATATGCTAATTTCACTGTTCAGGTTTGTGATCCATCCATAATGTTTAGTGAAGACGAAGAGGAGGAGGAAGGGGGAACGCCCACATGGTCTGTGCAGGTGAGTACAATAGTTTGATGATGAGGTTTTTTATTGGCATGGAATATGTACAGTAAATTATTATAATCGTAGTAGATGCACACAGACCCATTTTATATGCTAATTTCACTGTTTTTCCACGAAGGAGGAGGAGGAAATGCCCACGTGCTCTGTGCAGGTGAGGCCCACACAACAGAGAACACCACGAAGAGCACAGAGAACTCGGACAAGATCCAGATCTCCTCTGGCTGAGGCAGCGCCAGAAACACAGGCTGGGCAGTGGAACACTGAGGAGGATGCAGATGTAGCCCCTGATGTAAGCCGCTTTCAACCCAAGAGAACACCAGGACCACAGATCGATCTGATGTCCGACCACAGTCCAAGATACCTTTTTTTGTTGTTTTTTGCAGCTGACACAGTCAAGACCATCTGTGATAACACAAACAGATATGCTGCAAAGAATCAAGAAAAAGGCAAAAAATATAAATGGGCTGATATAGACACAGATGAGATGTATAAGTTCTTCGGTCTCTTGATATACAGGTAGTCCTCGGTTTACGACCGAGATCCGTTCTAACGGCTCGGTCGTAAACCAATTTAGCCGTATACCGGATCCGCGGCCGTATACGCGGAGTTTCGGCCGTAAAACGAAACCGAAACTAAACGGCGATCGGTAACGTCTTTTTAAACACGTTTTTTCAATGTAAAACAACTTCGAACGGCCATATTAATGTTTTAAATGTGTTTTAATGTGTTTCCAAGCAGTTAGCTAACAAAATACCCTAAAAAAAAACGAAAAAAAAAAAGATAAAATGCTGCAATAAAAGTCCGCGAGGGTTGATGACGTCACTGGGGGGCGACGGCCGTATACGTGAAACGCCGTAAACCGGGGACAACCTGTATTACACTTAAATGTGTTTCTAAAAAAGAAGCTGTTTCTTTAGTTAATTTCACACACACAGCACAGAGGTAGGGATTGAGCTGCAGTTAAATGAGGCTGATGTTATGAAGATGTGTTTTACCTCGGAGGATTGGCCTCCAGCTCCTGCAGCTTCTCCTCAAGCTTCACCTGCACCTCCGCCAACTCATCGTACTCCTGCACGAGGACAAGGCAAACAGGAAAAATAAAGAGCAGCATATAAGTAAAACCAGAGACACTAAGTGTGTGTGCGTGTGGACAATACAGCCAAAGGTTCAGGTCATGTAAGGATGAGCAGCATCAACACATGGACCAGACACTCCAACAGGCAGCACAGTAAACTACAATTCAAAGTCAGAAACAGCTTCCACTGCTCTCTGCTTCTAAAATCCTGTCGTATGGAAACACAGACTCTTAAATGGTCTGTCTGTGTTGGTCAGAAGGTGTATACACATCTGCAGACATTAAAACCATCAGAGCGTGAGCCCAAGCCTTGAAGTGGCTTCTCAGACAGTGCATGGATCGCAGACAAAACCAGTTCAGATCCCAGCTGTGTTTAAACCAACTAAAACATCCGTCTGAAAAAAACACACACACACATCGCTGATTTAACCACTCCAAAAATAAAACACCAGCACTCACTAATAATACATTCACGCAGGACATTAAACCATCTAAACACAGCCTGTCTGGTTTGCTTAGACAGCACGGCATTAAAACCCTCTCAGGCGTGTGCCCTGATCAGGTAGCTCATAAAATATTCCCTTTAATTTCAAAGTTCTTATTCTAACATTGCAATCAAGCTATAAACTATGGTTATAAACTAATGTTGCCCTTTAGATCAAAGATTCTCTGCTGCAAAATGTGGTGAGCGTCCTCCGGAGTTGTGGATAAATCTACTAATCAACTACAGGAAGTCTTGCTTTAAACTACAGCTAATATAAACACAGCTTGGAAACTTCAGGTGCTTTGATTGGAGGACTCGTCCTGATGTTGGTGTTTTTTGATGTAATCATTATTTTTGCCTCACTTTGCAGAGTGCGGTGAGGTCGCGGTGCTTGCTCTTCACCAGGAACTCAGCTGTGATATCTCTGGGAGGTTTGACTTCGCTTGCTTCTTTAAACTGCTGATGGAGCTCCTTCACACGCTCCCTAGTGGACACCATCTGAAAGGCGGGGGAAGGGGGAGGGGGGGTTAGCAGCAACATGATTTATTTGAGGCTGCAGACAGCTAAACTTGGTCATCACCTTGTTGAGAAGATCCCTGAGTTCTTCCTGAGTCTTTACAATCTTCTTCCAGTGTTCAATCTGCTCGTCTTTGACATGTTTCTCTTGCAACCTGCGCAGACGCACGATCAAACGTTACATTTTCTGTACCTGAACACATTTCTACCACTGCTCTCTGTACTTACTGGATGACCACCTCTAAGGCTTGTCCCAGAGAAACGGGCTTGTTGTTGAGGAAGTTGAAGTCCAGCTGGTGGCTGAGGTAAGAAGTAGCCTCCAGCAGGCGGTTGAACTCTTGCTCCACCATCTCATCTTTCTCTTTAGGCACCTGAAGACAATGTGGCATAAGATGACGTAAAACACTGCAGGCTCAAAAATAACTGAGCACATCATCTGTATGGATATGAAAGATTACAACTAGGTTTGCAAAGTATCAAGAATTATTTAAGCTAGAGTAAATTAAGAATAAACCTGGAATTTAAAATATTGAAGGTCGACTCCAACAGGGATTTTAAATATGCCGTAATTTCAGGTGTATAAGCCACTACTCTTTTCACACACTTTGGACATCACGGCGTATACAACACCACGGATAATTTATTTATTTATTTTATATTTACTTTTTTTTTCACTAGCTAATGAGCTTCCTGCCTCCAAATAGGCCTGTCACGATAAATCTTTAAGAAAAATGGGAGGCCCCTTGATGTGACATGGGCTGTCTCTCCTTCATTTCTTTGGTTCTCAAAATGGCAGACGCTCGGTGTGGTTTGAGCTCTTTAGCATAGCATTTTTCACACAAAGCCTTTAATTTAAAAAAATCGGTAAAAAAGTTCTCAGCTTCTTTTTTCAGAGAAAAGCAACTTTTTAGATGAAAGCACAGGTTTCAACTGTGAATTTTGGATATTCGACAAGACGGAGGTTTTCCCCCACCCCGAGGTCGGCCTGTTAGCTTAGCTTGTAGCTTAGCTTCTCAGCTTAACTGATTTTAATGACCCAATAACACAATATTGGAAAGTTAAAATGTATTTTAACGAGAAAAGAGAAAGGGAGGGGTCAGTGAAGAGCACCAGAGTTGAGCCTTTTGTCATCCAGTGTCTTCAGTAGAAGGAGAGACACGAAGAAACGATAAAGCCGATAAATGAAAATGAGGTTGATAATTTTCATTTATCATGCGATTAATTGATTTATTGTTTATCGACACAGGTCTATTAATGAAATTATTGTTAATGAAAAATCAAATGATACTGAATAAATCTGATAAACAAACCTACCTAAACAGCACCTGCACATCGATAACACAACTTGTTTCTGTTGCAGCTAGAAATTAGTTACACAAAAACATTTCTGCAGAGCAAATATTTGTTTAAAAACAAAAGGCAGGAACTATTTGATTAATTGCGCTAAACCTCCACGGAGGAAATAAAGTCTGAAGTGGTGACATCTGCAGCTCTGAGCCTCTACCAGCTGCTGAAATATTCATAAAAGGTACTTTGTAAATATCACACAACTGCAATTTGAGGGCCGATCGTGAATCACTTTCAACAATCCATACATGTAATGGCTGCATATTTGACTTCAGTAGCAGTGCTCAAGTGCCAGTTTCTAAAAAATAAAAAAGGAAGAAGAAAAAAAGCTTTATTCACAATAAAAATCTCTACTGGATGATTAGGGGACAGGCATGGCTAAGACTGATTGCCGTGGCCTTTCAAGAGCTATTCTAGCTGTGCTGAGTGTGTGCCTTCCACTCAGCATCGATCTATCGACCCCCCAGTCCAGTAAAACCCTGCTCAGACCAAAAGGTGAGTCTCACGCACACAGAGCCAGGCACAGACACAAAATCACACAGACACAGACTAACAAGCGTGCTGATTTCTGATGACAAGATTGATGCAGCCCCTCTGAATTCTCCTTGCGTCAACACTGACCAGCCGGTCTGTGCCATCGAGCATCCTCTGTAGGCTTTTGTGACAGCAATGCAATCACCGCAGCATAATTGGAATTGTGCTGCTCATCTGTGTAACCGCGTAGCTCAGTAGGTAGGAGGTAAGAAAACAATTGCCGTCGTCGGCCATAATGAGATGCAGGCTTGATAGCACGAGGTCGGAGGATATCTTCAGGACAATATTCTTAAAAGAAGAGAGCTGCTGTTTGAAAAAATACAAGCAGATATGAACAAGAGGAAGCACTGAAGCAGTTTAATCCTGCAAAGTTTCAAGAGTTTCTGCTACGGATGCACGATATTATCAGGATGGTATCGTATCGGCCAATATTAAAATTAAATATCGGACATTGGCCATTCCATCAAAATAACTCACTGATATCTAGGGCTGGACGATGTGGCCAAAATGTTTATTACGATATGTTTCTTACCGGTAATTTTGGTCGATAACGATATAAATCGATATCGATATAAACAATATAAAAACCTCAGAAAAACTGAACAAACTGTACAAATAAATTATTGTTCACCTTTTATTTGTAATTAGCCTTAAAAAAATTGAAATCACCGTCAAATGAACATAAAACTCAACTTTGTTAATATTAATAATTTTAACTTTAAACAACATAACCTAACCCAAACAGCAAACGTAGACGTTTCTCTGTTGATACAGCTGGGGGTGTTTCAGGGACACGTTGGCTCAAACTTTTATTGTGCTTCATCTTCTGACTCTCAGCAGATTCTATCGAGTGGAAACTCTTTAGATTAAACAATTTAGATGTGTTCCCACCGCTAGCTGGAACGACTCCGTCACGTTTTGCAGCACACTGAAACCTGCAGTTTATCGGACCTTAGAAAGCCGAAACACTTCTACATCGCCAAATTAGTCTTTCCTCTCTTATCAGTTACGTCATCTGCTTTCTCTTTGCTTGTTCAGTCATATTCTGACAGTCATGGGAACTCATTTTGAAGCGAAAATTTGATGTGCATGGGAGATTAGCCTAGCCTGCTACCGCTAACGCCTGCTGGACTCGAGCTCTGCATAACTTCTAGATATCACCACGCACTTACATAGTTGTGTCTCAGCTTTTTTTGTTCGGGTTGAAACTGAAGCGGCCGCTTCAACCTGAACAGAAAAAGAAACGTGTCAGTGAAACGTTGAAATCCTATTGAAGTATCAAAAATGTGCTTAAAACTCATATCATTGTTAATGAATAAAAGTATATCGTGAGACATATCGGTATCGAATTATTGTCCAGCCCTACGATATAACAACGTTCTTTTTTTTTTTTTAGTTTTCTACATCACCTTGAACCCTAGCTGGTTTTGTCAAAAAAATTTAAATACCATTTTATTTTCACTTGTTATTCTCAATTTGAACACATCCTTTATGATTGTCTATTGTTGTCTTTGTTGTCTACTGTTATCATCACTATTTGTTAAAATCAGGTTTCTCTAACAAATGAGTCCCCGAGGCTCAAAGGGATTAACTTGTATAAATAAAGGTTGAATGAATGACTACAATATACAAATATATCAAAATATACATAATCCAAGTTGAAGTGTTACTGTGTTTTTTGGTCTATAAGACGCACCATATTATGAGGCATTAAGCAAAACAAAACAGTCAGATAAGTCAAACATTATTCAACTCATTCACAATAACTCTCAACATCGTTCAGTTATAACACATAAAATCGGTTCAAGGTCAGTAAGCACAACCAGAATTAATACATAAGGTCCACTGGATTATAAGGCTTACTGTCAATCTTTAAGAAAATTAAAATATTTTAAGAGCACCTTATAGTCCGAAAAATACGGTACATCATTTTCAGCCCCCTTTTTGGCATCTGAATTGCTAGCAGGCCAGATAGACAAAGACCACGCTGAATAACGCAGTATTTTAATTCCACAGCAGAGAAAGCTGTTAATTCTATAAGTAGGTCTAGGGAAAAAAAAAAACATTGATATTGGTATTGGTTATTGGCCGAATACGTTTTAACATATTGGCGTATCGGATGTCGGCCAAAATCCAATACTGTATTGTGCATCCCTAGTTTCTGCAGGCTGCTCTGAGTGGATGTAAGGGGTCTCAGTTCAATGTGAAACTGGATTTTTCTCCTTTGTCTACATGCTCAGTTATTTTTCTGTGTGGAGCAACAAATGCTCACAGCCTCAGCTTCAATGTCAGCATTTTTATGTTTTTGTCTGTATTTTCCCCTTATTACATGCAGGAAAAACCTGTTTGTGGAGTCTCGTGTTTACTGTGTAAATGTGTCAGAAAGACTGTGCTGTAGGATCGTTTGGTGAGGTAGCCACGCTTTCTCAGGTGTTTTTTTGTTCAAGGCCCTTTTAGTGATGTCATTATAACCTGAAATACAGCTGGAAATATTCAAACTTTCATGTGACTTTGTTGTACAAAAACAGTAACATAGCTTGACTTTAAAGTTTGTTCTTTCCCCACAGCTGACTAAGTGCTTTTATTCCTCTTTATCTAATTCAAAGAAGTATCTATCTTAGATTTTTTTTTTAAATCTATGACTTGTTTTGTATTTTTTGTCAGTTAATAAGCAAAGTACAAAAATTAAAAGGCCAAAATTTGGATTATCATCTCAAAAAGACTTAAATAAACTGAAGTTGTCATGTTTCTATGTGTGGGGTTTAATATAGTTAAATAGACAAATAATATATGCTGTAAAATGTTTCACGCAACTGTAGACTTATTAATGAATACAGATAGGTTCTTCCAACAAAATATTGCTGACATAAACCACACAAATTGATATTTTACAGCTTCATGGATTGTTTAGTCAAGCAGTGAGTTAGGAAGCTGTCAGACTGCAACAGAAATATATGAGAGAACTCAAGGACTGTGATTCTGTGGCAATTTAAAAAAAAATAAATAAACTGGTACTTCAGTTGTTTATGAGGATGTCTCACCAATTTAAAACTTTAAAGATGCTTCCAGGATGTGGTTATCAGAAGATAAACCACCCAACAGGATCTCTGTAGGAGTTTTAAACAAATCTACCCAAGTGAAGCTCCGTGGAGAGAGACTCTTGTGGCTTTTTCCTTTATTGAACAGAGATGATCTAAGTAGAACTCTTTGGGAATGTGGTGCATCAGCTTTTTCATAGAAGAAGAAAAAAAACTGTAAAACACAATAGAGGTTAAATCATTGAAACAGAGAAATACAAGTTTTTTTCTAGAGTAAAATCTCCTGTCAATGAAAGTACAATTTGAGGTCAATGTCTTAAAGCAAATCATCCATCCATCCATCCATCCATCCATCCATCCATCCATCCATCCATCCATCCATCCATCCATCCATCCATC
>JARVLU010000489.1:8638612-8651000 GCA_031762415.1 Simpsonichthys santanae
TTTTTATACTCTGTACGTTATTGTTCATGGGATTGTTTTGTATTGTATTGTTTAAAAAATGAACAAATAAACTAAACTAAATTAAAACTTTTAACATCATTAGAAAGTCTTTTATACGGTACATGGTGATATAAGATGTATTTAGATGCCTCCACAACCCAACTGAGTGTGTATCTGATAAACACCTGAATCTAAACACCTGTGTGAGCAGCTTGTCACTATAAGATAACTCCATAAGAATGTTTAATAGTGGATGTGGGCACAAACAGACCTGTCCACACAGGACACGATGGTAACACAGGGAGGACCGGAACCACAGACACACACCGGCCCCCAAGCCCAGAGCCCCGGGAGTATCCCAACAGGGACAACTGCACGCCACCCCCCACCCCCCCCACACACATCTCTTCCTATTTTCAAGTCATGCTGTGTGTGCAGAGGAAAAAAAACAAAAAACACAGAGCTTTTTATATCGTGCACCCGCTGTGCACAATTTAATTTAACTGTGCCCCAACTTGTGAGTTTCTTTAATCAATTCTAGCTTCAAATTACCCACCATCCACCACTGCGCCACTCCCCGACTTTAAACCGACGTCTTTGTCCCGCCACTCTGAGCACGAGCTGCAAACTGTGTGAGTAATTAGTAATGCACCCCCCCCCTCCCCCCAAAAAAAAATTCTTCCATGTCTGAACTGAAATTTATTGCCGAGACAATTAGTCTAATTACGCTGTTTGCCGGCTGGCTGGGAGGGAGGTGGCGTGGCATTCTGACACGTTTTAACATGTGTGCTGCCGTGTTCCCCAAGTTCTGATAGCAAACAGGGATTGTGTAAAAATGTACACGGGCGAGGCCTGGCAACGTGGTGGGCGACAAAAAACAAAAACAAAAAAAACCCTGTCTGATTTATTGCTCGTAACTCTCTGCGGATCACGGTATTTTGTTAGAGCTAAATGAATGCACACAAGAAGAGCAATGAAGATGGTTTGAGTTCTGTAAAACAGAATAAGGCAAGAGACGACTGCAAGAATGTAAGAAAAGTAGTTTTTTTTCAGGGAGGGATGGTTAAAGAAAGTGCAACAAATTGCACGGTGAGGAAAAATTCAAATCAACAGGGTTCAAATCTATAAATCTGGGGAAAACGTTGTGTTGAACGAGCGACGGAGAGGGCAGCGAGGGAGCTCTGAGGGAGCTGCAGGGTCTGTGGTGTCCTGAAAACTTCAGGCTGCATCTGCCAAATTGGTGGGTGGGGTACGTCGTGGCTGGTGATGAGTGGAGAGCAAGCAGAGAGTGCCTATAAATACCGGTACGTAATAAATGCACATAGGAAAAGCCCGGCGTCCACGGGACTCCACGACAGAAAGAAGGAAAATGCAAAAATACGCAGACAGAAAGGAAAACACAAATAAGGATGGAGACAGGTGTAATCACAGTAAACACCTGTGATAATGTCAGATCTTATGCTCGGAGTGTGTGTTGAGAATAACTCTCAGCTACTACCACACCAAACATTAAATGAATTATAGTCGTTTTTGTGTTTCCTAAGATGAGTAAGGTGTGGCAGCCATCTTAAATTTGGTTGGCACTAAAAAGTTATTCAGTGATTATTTCATTAAAATCAGTTCTGTGGTTCATGAGATATTTTGCTAACAAACAGAGTCGACCCTAATCAATTAACGGCAAATCTTTTAAACAAAGATCTTGCACAGTTTATTAGTGTCGCAAGCCTATTTTGGGGATCACTCTCAGCTACTACCGCTCCAGATTTTAAGTCAATTTTCATAAACTTGACAGAGCTAAAGCCGTTTTTGTGTTTTTTAAGATCAGTCGTCCACAGCGGCCATCTTGATTTGGGTTGACTTCACATGTTACTCAGTTGTAGATGTACATCCGATGATTACCTTTGGCAAGTTTCATTGACATTTATCAGGCGGTTCATGAAATATTTTGCTAACAGACATACACTCACTCACATACAAACAAAAATAATTTTACATTTTGGCAGCAGGAAATAACTGAACATTTCAACTCAATAATAATAAGTGTAATATGAAGTATTTCCTAACTATCAAATGCACAAGTCAAGACATGACCATGACGAACTCCAACGTATCCCCAGTAAACCAAATGAAAGGCTGAATTACACAGCTCTGATCTCGAGGGAGCCAAACCTATTTTCTTTGTAGCACTTTTATAACACCCACAAACAGGAGGAAAACGATCCGATGGAAGGAACAATGCAAAACTGACCTTGTTAAGCATTTATAGGAGCCGGTGTGAGAAAAAGGGGAACTTGTTTTGTGAGAGGAAAAACAATAAAAAGCAGATTAAAATGTTCCACAGCTGTGAGGGTTCATCAAAGCCTAAACTTTTATTTGGGGGAAAAGACAAAATGTTAAAAACTGTGCAAAATACACCTTTTTCTTGCAGCCGAATCACTCCAGTGATATCGGGAGAAAATGAAAGGTGATGCAGGAAGGGAGAGTCCACCTCCCCTCACCCTCACCCCCCCATGTTGCCTTGAGTTCTGCACCACACCACAGATTGATGGGTGTGGCTGCAAGAAAACAGGGTGATGGTTAAAAGAAGTGACAGCGAGGAAAGGGGGTACAGAACAACAGGAAATAGCCCAAGGAAGGTTAGAAAAGAAGCAGAGAAGTGGAAGAAGAAATAAAAAGCTGGGGAAAAAAAGAGGATGAGACGTGGAGGGAAAAGACTGAAAAGATACTGAGCTATAAATACACTGACAGCAAGAAAAAGATTTATAATTATAGAATAAAGTAAGTTTTAAAATGCAAACTTCCTGTATCAGATTTGTAATTTATTATAAAACTGTAAGAACACCAAAACCTACAGGAGTTACTGAAGCTGATAGAGTTTATTGCAAATAAATATTACCATATTTTCCGACGTATAAGTTGCTCCAGAATATAAGTTGCTTCAAAAAAAAAGTATCATGAAGAGGGAAAAAAAAAAAAAACATATACAAGTCGCTTCAGCATTTAAGTCGGGTTTATTATGCGTCACTGCTGAAACCCGGAAAACGTGGGTCGGTGTCGTGCCAAAAATCAATTTACGGCCGCGGGGGCATGCACGGAAGGACTTGTTGTTGCAGTTCTTTGAAATTTAACAAGATTAACACTTAAAAACAATTATTTGTTTGCTCGACGCTATAGCAAATGTATGTCTCATTTTAACTTTTTCCTTAATAAATGCACTTTAATGGTCAATGTTTGGGGGCGGTGGTAGTGGTTCAGGAACAACATACATCATGGTAGTGGTCAAAAGCCTAAAGGCCCTCTTGCGCCTCTAGCGGCTGCAAATGGCGATGACGCTGGTTTATGTTAGTATGAATGAACATTAAAGTGTCAGTCAAAAAGTGCGTCATGATTATGTAAAATAAAAGTATAAGTCGTAGGACTGGCAGATCTATGCAAAAAAAAACCTGCAACTTATATGCTGGAAAATACGGTAAATAAAATCCAAATGTATTAGGTTAAAAGTAAGGATGTGGCACATATTAGCGCTCATATTATGTGATTAGGAAGAGTCTCATCTACTACCACCCCAACTTGGAGTTCAATATCTGTAAAATTGCTCGAGTTATAGCTGTTTTTGTTTTGGCTGTCAGTTAGCTCTGGTGGCCATCTTGATTAGGGGAGACTCAAGAAGGAAAACAGTTCTAGTTGTACATCTAGTGATTACTTTCTTAGAGTTGCACTTAAGTGGTTCTTGAGATATTTTGCTAACAGACAGACAAACACAGGCATGGCTGTTCACTTTCATGGCAGTAGGTGATGAACATAAATGTTCACAATTCATAACTTGAGAAAAAGGATGACTCACTGTAAATTAGTCACACGTTGTCACGGTGGTTTTAGGGGTTTTGGTTTTACGATGTGTTTTTCTGTTTTGGATTTATTTTATCAAGAGCGTTCTTGTTAGTGTGTTTCTTTCAGTTTATCAGTTTTGTGTTGCCAATTCGCCCAGACAGTTTTTAGGTTTATGTATTTTCATTAGTTTGTCATGCCTGGCCCTCATCTGCTCATCAGCCCAGCTGTTTCTCATTCTCTAATCACTCCTTCCTGTACTTCTACTCCTCAGTCTCACCAGTTTGTTGTTGTCAGATGTGAAAACAAAAGTTTGTTCAGTCCTGGGGTTTGGGTTGTCCCTCCTGGCACCTGCTGCCTGCACTCTTGGGTCTAAATCAACCAAACCTTCAGCATCAGCTTTATATGTATGATACAAGATAATAATATCCTGTGAAGCGATGCAATATATTAAGATCCATTCATCCATTTTTGTTGCTTATCCATGGCTGGGTCACAAAGGCAACAGGTCCAGGAAACAGACATCCCTCTTCTTAGTGGGACTCACCAGCACCTCCTGGGAGATTCCAAGGTGTTCCAGAGCCAGAGAAGACACATGGTCCTTTCTGAGCTTGGTCCAGGGTCTCCTTTAAGTAGGACATGACTGAAAAACGTCCATAAAACAGGTGCCCAGGAGGCATCAGGTACCCAAACCAACTCAACTGGCTTTTTGATCTCATGCTGCTGATGTCATGCTGCTGATCTCATGCTGCTGTATTCATTCATGCCCATCTACTCACTACAGACTCATGTTCGGGCTGCTGTTTAATGCACTGTATTATTTTACATTAGTTGTGTTCAGTGTAAATCTTAGTGTATATCTTAGATCCTTATACTGTTTCTTTTTATACTGTATATTTTTGTTATTTTTGGGTGTAACTGGGACCTCGAGTACACACTGTTGTTCCACCTCATGTACCACATGTGATGCAAATGACAATAAAGATACTTGAACTTCACTTTGATGATGAGGAGCAACGGCTCAACTCTGAGCTACGCCTGGATAATAGAGCTCCTCAGCGTTTCTAAAACGACGCCCGCTCTATGAAGGAAGCTCATTTTAAACACTTGCATCCGAGATCTTTTTCTACTGGTCATGATCCATATAACAAGGATGGTTGGAACACAGATGGACCAGGAACTCAAGAGTTTTGCCTTTTGGGTCAGCTTTTTTCATTCATCACAACAGACCGGAGCAACACCAGTCCCGATGCATCCGTTCATCTCCTGCTCTATCCTTTCGTTACTCGTGACCAAAACTCCCAGAAACTAGAACTGTATGGTTGGAGGCAGAGAGTACACCACCTTCTTAAATAGGCCCGGAGAGCAGATGGTGTGGGTTAAGGGCCTAGAGTGGGGAAAATGAGGGTGGAGGCTGGTGTGGGTGTGTCACCTTTCCTAACCACATTTTGATGTTGTCGATCCTTGGAGTTGAACCGGCCACCTTCCAATCACATGCTCGCCTTCTCTAACCTCTGCACCATCACTCCCTCTTTACAGTGTTCATGTTTACTATTTACAGAGCTGCAAACAAAAAAAAAATATCTGTGGCATGCAAGCAAATGTTTGCCAGCTTTAGCTAAGACTCTGCAAGCAAAGCGAGAGGAAAGTGCAACGTCCAGCTAGCAATAAAGACACGCGAGCAGCCGCTCGGTTCCATCTGTGCCGTCACATAACTTCCAACAAGAAGACCAGGCAGGAAATCTTCATGTAGCTGGGAGTAAAATGTAGCTCGCAACATGTTCAGACAGATGCATGTGCGTTTAATTCAAATAATAAAAATTCATACGTTAAAAAAAAGGATGTATACATTAGCATATTCAGATAGTCGTGAATGTGGCGTTTTCATTACTGCGCCACTGAATGAAGCAGACATTATTGGCTGAGAGCTCCAACAAACTGCTTTTAATGTGTTTCTTCTGTGGCTTGACGGATGTGAAAGCTTCTAACAAATTAAGAGTTGCACTCTTGGTTTTAGCAGATGGGGGTTGGGGCAGTGCATGTTGCGTTTGAGTGCTCAAGTTGCTTGTTAAAAAAAGAAGAGATGGTGAAGCGTTGGACTTTGGACTGCGATTTGAACAGACTGTTGCCTTGAAGGATGAGTCGGCCGCAGCCCTGCTGAAGTCCGCTTGTGGTCGGATGAAGGCTGAGACTCCAAAGCTCATATTTGAGCAAGCACTGTGCAAACGTGATAAATGCTCCCACCCCCCGCGCCCTGCACCGAGTTGACTGAGCACACAGCATCACAGCTGGTAAAGAAGCGCACCAGACTAATCCGTGCCATTTTGCCAAGCAGCTTTCTCCTTGCAGGGTCTAACAATGCTGAAGTCATTCCCCTCCTTTTTTTTTTCTTGCAAATAACAACAAATCATAATCCTGCAGTGAGCCCAACCATATGGTCTTTTCTTTATCCTTCCTTTATCCAAACCCCACCGACATTAATAATCTGCAGGATGGTGGGAGGAGATGGTGAGGGGCCAAAACATGCTCAACATCCAAATAATCTTTGTCATTTTTCTTCCTTTTTTTAGCCCAATGAGACTGCCAGCGCTGATCGACTGATGTGCCACAGCAAATAATGGGTATATAATTATGCAGTCGCATTCTAATCTCTCCATCAATAAACTGAGCAAGTTTAGAATCATCACATTTTCATGACGGCAATACGTTGACAGTTTGTGCAGACGGATCCAGAGCAGCGTGTTCATCTCGTTGTTTAGCAGCTTTACTACAACCCTGATTTCAAAAAGAAAAATAAATAAATAAATGAGCATGAGGTAAAAAATGTAAATAAAATTAAAATGTTATGAACTGCAAGTCTGATGAAACCGTATTTTATTCTAAAAGGAACCTTCGACTCTGGCTCTTGCTCAAGGCGGACACTCCTGCTCTCCCTCCCTCTGTTCTCCTTCCTCCTGCTCCGCTCTCTGTGTGTTTGAAGCTCCTGGTACACATCTCCCGAACAAAAAAATATGATTATGGATCTGGTGCGGTGGACTTTCAACGCAATCGACAAAATCTTTTCAACAAAATGACAGGGTCCTGGAGAACCCTCTTGTCCAGCTGAGACTCGCTGCGGGGTACGTCAGAAATCAACTGATGTGCTCTCAGTCCTGTCTCAGGAGGACGCTGAAGACTTTTATATATTTGGATTTATAATAGCACGGCTCTGCTCTTTGGCATCGACGGGGCTCTGTTTTATCGACTTTTGAAGAAGACTTGGGCAGCAGTTTTGGCCATGGCAAAGATTCTGATTCAGTATGAAGGTTTGGTTTGTGCTACGAGTACTCAAAATCAGCTGATTTATGAGCTAAACCGTAAGATGGAGATGATTTGCAGGCCACCTGCGGCTCCTAGAATTCGTCAACATGTTGGATCGACCTTGAAGAGGGCTCATAGCATGGAACAGTGGAGTGAATACCCAAAAATTTGACCATTTTGGACTGGAAAAGTACCAGCAGGACTCAATGATGAGAAAAAAACAGTCTGCCTGAAGAAAAATCAACAATTGTGGTTTATCTGAATCTGACTCCCCCGTCTGGCCTCGGATACAATCCAACTATAACAATTCTCCTGAGACATGGGTAACTAGGGACAAAGCTTCATCTATTGCAATACACCCCCCACCCCCCAAACTTCTGTGCAGGCTTAGAACTACTGGCTGAACAACATCATCAGAACTGCATCCGATCTGAAAGTGCTCATGGACAAATCTTAATGTCTCGACGTCAGTTGCATATGTAACGTGTTTCAAATCGTGTCCTGATAGGACAAGATGTGAAGAGATCTTTTTCATAATACCACTATCTATCCTTTTGGTTCTTGCCCTTTTTCTATCTAAAAGTATTCTGATACAGAATAAGGGGCTGCGATTTTTAGCAGCAGCAACGTGCACTCCGCCCATCTTTCTGATGACTGTACAAACAAAATTTCACTGTATCCCAGTACAATGATAATAAAGCTTATTCTGATTCTGATTCTAAAGCAATAAAATGGTTAAACTAAGAAATTGCACAATTCATTTAAGAAAAAATAAGATAATTTTTAACTTTACAGCAGCAACATATTTCAAAAAGTCTTAGTTTTGCAACTAATTTCACAGGTTAATAGTTTAGCTGCCAACAGGTCAGAAAGAGGTTTGGATATAAAAAGAACATTTTGGAGAAGTAGATTTTCTCAGAAGTAAAGATGGGCAGAGGTAGAACATAACATTTTCAGACTTATGTTCCTCAACAGAAATATGGACAAGCCTGTCATATTTCAGTAAGTAAATGCAAACCCACTCACTGCATTCATTACAACAGCATGGCGTTTTAGTGGACTAGTAAAGCATAAAAAATATAAAGACTTTGCAGAAAGTTAGTTTGTTCTTTGATGCGAAATATCAATTTAAAAAATTTGACTCAAACATAAAGTAACATTACAGACGCACACTTGGTGTGCGGAACACTCTTATTATTTGTATATTATGACACGACGAGTTAAATAGGGATAGAACAAAGGTATTTTTTCGTATTGCTCTTTTTGGGCCAGAAAATTATGTTTCTTTTAATTTGGATTTGCTATCTTTGTAATTTGATGGGCATGTTAAAATTATATTTATATGATACCTTTCATATATTTTTAATCTTGTTATTTTTGTGTATTAACAATGTTTTTATATGTTCATTTTTTTTTATTATTGTAAAGTTAGATTATTGAAAAAAAATCTGTATTTGTTAGGGCCAAGAAATGGTGATATGTTCACTTAATCTACATTTTTCTTAAAACAACCGTCTTTTTTGTTAATATGCTTACATTTTCCTCCTCAGTTATATTGTATTTTTTATCAAACAACCAAAGCTGATCGATGTGTCTCATCCTCTTCCAAAAAAAAAAAAAAAAAAAAAAAAAAAAAAAAAAAAAAACAAAAAAAAAAATTTTTGGGGTGGTTAAATAGATTTGTAAAGATACTATCCTAAATGAACTACAAAGCTTTTTTCATTTTTTGATGTATCTGTGTAAACTTGGCAAACAAAGATTGAGAGAAAGGATGAATGCACTTAGTTGCTTTTGTTGCAGGGAAACCACAACAACAACAACATTATTTTAAAGTGTTTCTATATTTGGCTTTCACATCAATCATCTTTGGTTGTTTGATGAAAATATAATATAACCGAGGAGGAAATGTAAGCATATTAACAAAAAAGAGAGTTATTTTAAGAAAAATGTAAATTATGTGAACATTATTGCCATTTCTTGGCCCTAAGTTGGTGCTTTTGGCATTTTTGTTGCAGTGACCCCCCGTGACCCAAACAGGAAAAAGCAGGTAAAGATAATGGATGATGAATGGATAATATTGAGTATTACAGCTGAGACCCGTCGTGCAGCAATAAGAGCTCTTTCTCAGCACATCGCAACAGAAACAAAGAGTTATGCTGTCATGACTTTTAAACCATGGTAAGCTCCTCAAAAATCACAGCTGCATAAGCAAACAAGAACTTATCCTACATTTATTTTCAGTATTTTATTCAACGTGTGAACAGCTCATGTTGGGACTTGACCAGTATGTGTGGTTCGTAATCTTCACATCAGAAGACGGTGCTTATTTTGACTCCTTTTTCTTGTAAACAGAGACGTCTGAAAACATCTGCATACTTGTGCAGATACTGAATAACGGGAGCAGAACTTTCTGCTTTTTAATCTGGTGTCTGCATGCGGCTGAGTGGAGCAGATGTTAAATCTGCATTTATTCTATAAGCTGGGAGCTGTGGTTTGTGCCACCTCTTCACTCTTTGACCCTCATCGTCACTCGCCACTCTGCTGTTTCCTAATTATGCGTCCTAACATGTCTTCATAACACCAGGTCCCTGAACGCCTCCTCCCTCGGAGGGTCAACTTTCAGACGTGGTGAGGAGGACACAGTTACACCCAGAGAAAATAGAAAGGCAAGGGCTGAGTTGGGAAAAAATGTAAAAAAAAAATGCTTTAAAAACGAAAGAAAGAAAAGCAGCCAGAGACCTTTCTGTGCTATAATTAAACCTGACAATCAGGGATGTCTGAGATCAACAGGTGAACACGGTTTTTCACCTCCAGTTTCATTACAACCTAATGATCCCCTTCAGGTGCTTCCCTGACACTAACTACAGCTCAGAAAAGAGACAATATGAAAAGACAGGGAGCTGTAATGGCTACTGAAGGCGAGTCAGGATAAAAAGATTGGAGAATCACAGGAGAAAGCTCAAGCTGTGGTGCAAATCAAAGCCTCAGTGGCCTTGTGGTAAAACGAAACAAACGTGACATACTTTGAGTTTTAAGTTGGAAGACAAAAGCTGATCGGTGCATCTGGACAGCAAAGGGTTAACTCTTCACACAGCTGCTTCAGGAGAAATGTGTCTGTGGCAGACGGTGGAGATCAGCTGATCAGCTGCAGGAGGGAGCTTCCCCTGCACTTGTGGGCTTCACACATGGCGCAAAATCATTTAAAATTATTATTTTTTTCTAAATAAACAACCCACGGCTCATCCATCAATCGGACAATTGTGTCATGTCCAATCTTATTTTGAAAATCTGCGATATAGTGAACCTGCGATTAATGAACTGTGAAGTAGCGAGGGACTACTGTGCAATGTAAAAAGTATTGTTTAAAATTATTTTCCACTCACAGTTTAACAATATTTTTGCATATTCCTACAGATATTTGTCACACTATAACAAATATTATTACAATTTAACAAACTTCTTACATTATTTTAAAAAAATCACAAGACAATTTAAATTTTGTAACAATATAAAAACATTGGAATGTGAGCCAAAAAGTCATAACATGGTGGAACATCCTTTTTGGGTTAGAGGTACAAAAGGAACAGTTTGAGTTTAGGGTTGAGGTCAGGAATTTTTTCTTCCTCTTCTTTTGGCTGCTAACTTCTTCTTTTTTCTGTCGGATGTCCTTCCTGACACAACCACAGACCAGAGCTACCACAGCCCTCTGTGTGGAGCAGAGAGCTGCTATCTAGGGTGACCGGGGGAGCAGATGATGGAGGTTAAGGGCCTTGCTCAAGCACCCAGACTGGGGCAAATGAGGGTGGAGGCAGGTGTGGGTGTTTCAACTTTCCCACCCACATTTTTTAATGTTGTTGGTCCGGTGGGTCAAACCGGCGACCTTGCAATCCCAGGCTCACCTTCTCTAACCTCTGCACCATCATTTCCCTCAGAGTGGATTACGTCCCAAACATCAGGATTGAACAAAATAAATGAGTAAAAACAAATACAATGTCCTAAAAGGCTAAAAAGTACAAATGTGTATGTATGTATGTGTGTGTTTGCACATGTTTTTCTTGAAATATTAGTTTTTTTCCATTGTTGTTGTGTGCATGTACAGTATAACCATCCAACTCTACCAGTTTCAGCTGCACATCCAGGTTAGTTCTCCTCATCTCGTCTGAAGACAAACAAAAAGGCTTCACCAAGACAGACGTCTGGAGCTTTTTCTTAGAAATAAATCCACGAAAATCAAACAAACTCTGCAAAGTTTGGACTGAACATGAGCAAATGTGGACAAATGATCCCTGGCAGCCAGGACACATGCAGCAGTCCCACACACCGCTTTGCCCAGCGACTCCAGAGACAACATTAAAGACTCCTTCCCAGCTATGAAAACCTCTCTGCCTTCAACGCATGGTCCTCAGCGAGACCGCCGCCGAAGAGAGGCCGGGTTCAGGCCCGATGAATGAAAGTCTGCGTCTGTTGTCACATCAGCGGCGTGAGGTGTTCAGTGTCAGATAGGGAGCAGAACCTGCCTCTGAGTGACAGCTCCTTCAAGGCGAAGAGACAAGATGACAGATGGTTTCAGAGCCCACGTCTCCACCGAAACCTGGGCCTGGATCAGGTTCTTCTCCGGCGTTTATGAGCGCGTAATTAAGCTGCTTCTTATAATTTCCAGGAAACAACGAGTTTGTCAGGGATGAACTGTGAGCGTATCAGACCATGAACAACTTGCCTCCGAGACTGCAGAGAAACACATTAAAATGCATGTGTATGTGTGTGTGTGCGCAGATCCGTGCACACAGATGGTAGAGGAATTTGGCTGAGGCTTTGATATGCAGATTGGAAGTTGGCTTGTCATTTCTGCTGGCTGCAGAGCTGTGTTATCGTTCCTTCAGCACCACGTCAGGCCTGATAACGGTTACCTGAAGGGGGCAGCGGACTGATTGTTATCGTCACGACATTCATGCTCCTGCGAGACGTGAACAAGACCTGCGTGGAATTCGCTGCGGTGTGACGGTCAAGTTGCACCGGCGCAGAAGCACAGAAGTCAACGCCGAAAGAATAGGACAACAGAGCACTCTCTTAAGCTCGTTTTCCACCGCTCCCCTTCAGCCTGGTTCGGTTCAACTCGGCTCAGTACGGTACACATTGCGTTTCCGTTATGCTTTCAGTACCAGTTCCAGTGTGCGGGCTTCAAATTGATGTCACGTGCCTCTCACCAGCTGGTGGGGGTAAGAACTTGGAAACAGGTTTCAGTAAAGGGTCAGAATTTATT
>JARVLU010000489.1:8652919-8667537 GCA_031762415.1 Simpsonichthys santanae
GATTGAAAAGGTCGTGCCAATTGTTTTTAAATGTAATTTTACATGTAGAAATAATTGATGGGTGACAGAGTTATTGTTGATGAGCTATTTTTTTTTTTTTTTTTTTTTTTTTTTCATTTGTTTTTTTAACAATTTTAAGTATTTTAGAAACGAAATGATGGTCAGATTTTATTGGTGGGGTTTAAAGATCAGTGGACAAAATGTTCAACTTGATCACTTTTTATCATTCTCTGTATCATTTCTAAAAAACATCAGATTAAAAGAAAATACTTTTTGCGTACTTGAAGGTGTGTTGGAGGCCTGACAACAAAGTAATGACACAATAAACTGGCTTCTACTGTAAGATTAACACATTTTTTGTTGATTTAGTCAAGACTAAAGAAAGAAATTAAAGAAATAGAGAATGATTAAAAATAATAATAAAACAAGTTGGTAAACAAGTGTAGCTAAAATAATAATATTTATCTTTATTCAGGACAGAAAATAAATTAACAAAGAATCCAAACAGTCCACCTTATCTTTTAATTTTTTTGCAGGAATTTGAAACTAAATGCAATCTTTGAATCACTTTGTTTATTTTATAGTTTTTAAGTGTTTGGGAAACCTGCAGACGCCTAGCAGGTTTCACCTCATTGCATCACATGAGAATATTAAATTCCTGCACAGCCTCAGCATTATTTCTTAATCTCAGTTATCAAAATTATTATTATTTTTCTCCTGAATCCCTCGTTTCTGCCGGTTTGGGAAGGGGGAGGCGGGGGCCGGCTGCATCCAGAGTTCACTGATTAGTCATGAAGCAGCTTCGGGGGATTTCGCTGTCTCAGCTTCCTCGGTCCGGACTCTGCAGTTCTCTGCCTAATTGATATCTCTTCCCCCTGGTTTTAAACCCAGACCTCCACCTCATTCTCCATTCAGCCTTATTACTAAACATCGATTAGCCCGTCAACCAACTGATGAACGCACAGTTTAGTGCTTGCACGTTGTTCCCTTGCTCCCTTTTTTATGTTCATGCTCAAATTATTAAGTAAAAAACTGGAAAGGAGCTCAGGATTCAGACTGTGACCTCTGAATTCTGAAGAGACGAAATACCTGGCTGACAGTTTTTTCTTTACATTAGATGTTTTGCAGTTTGTGGAGTTTCAAGCTCAGCTTCTGTACAGCATGCTTACTCTTCAAGCAGGACTATCTTGGGCCAAAACAGGATTGATAAAGCCTCATTGCACCGAAGCACAACATAATTACATTTCATATCTGCCCGTCCAAGTAAAACACAAACAGACAGACATGGGTAGATGGAGGTGTCTGAGGCTGCAGCCTCATGGGAAGCGCTGCCTTTTTTGTTTACATAAGAAAAAGAGAAACACAAGAAAAGGGGGAGGTGTTAAAAAAAGTAGTATCTTGCACTGTGACCTAGACGGGACACAGTGTGAAAGTAAAAAAAAAAAAAATCAACAGAAACAGTAAATTATTGATGACATTATGAGGAAGGCCAACTAAGGCAATGAGTTTGTCTGTGGACACTGCCCCATAGTCCCCCAAGTCCCCATAGTCCTGAAAACAGATGGAACAGTGTCTATCAGCTGGCTCAGCTCTGATTCAGGTCCACATATGTCCTCGGGAAGGGAGCGGGTAGGGAAGGATGGGCGCAGAACTTCTTGTTCACATAACATCCAGGAGAGTTTGGGATAGTTGGCCCAGTCAAGGCCGACACATGAAGCCAGGTTCAGATAACAACAGTTATTTTGGGTCAGGCTGACTCTACTTGATCTGTCTGCCTTGTAGCTCTACTGGTACGTCTCAACGGCGACTTCAAACAGCCAAATTTTGCAGCCCACACCGTCAGGCCGAGCTTGTAGCTTCTCCAAGGTCAATTCCTTCCCGCCAGCGCGTCTCGGGAGCCACAAGTGGCCTGCGATTCTCAGAAATCGCGTCCAACTTTCAGCTCAGCTCACGCATTTGCATCCGAGTGCTCACGGCACAGCACATTCCATCACACAAGCCGGGCAGCCTCACAGTGGCCTGAACAGCTGCCAACGTTTTTCGCATTCGTCGATATGTCAGGTCCAATTCCAAAAAGCAGAAATCCTGTTGTCATAAATCCAATTACAGTATGTACGTATCTTCTACATCCTCAACTGACAAAACGGTTGAGGATGTAGAATATATATAACTAACATGATAAAAACAAGGGAGTCGTAGGTCAGAGCTCAGATAATATGTTGAGAATGACTCTCAGCTACAGCCACAGCAAATGTCAGCTCAATATCTATGAAACTGGCTGAGTCCTCACCATTTTTCAGTATGTTTTATTTTTTAACGAGCCAGAATCAAAGAGCAGAAATGTCTCGGGATGCATCGTCTGCTCCCATCGACTGCTCGGCCAGGAATCAAACGAGCCAATGCTGCATTTTACAGAATGCCACCGATCGAATCGCGGCCTCTGGAGACTGTCAATCAATCAGCCAGTCAGAATGACTGTCAGGTCTTTGAACAGCTAATGGCGTCTCCTCATCACTGCATGTGCACCATGCATGATGTCACACGCAGCACTCTTGTGCTCACCAAACTAAACATGGACGTTAGCACGTTAGCATGTGCTCATCAGTTCTGAAGTTGATGAGCAATAGTAAAACTGTTCTCTGCCATCCTTGTCCAATGTTTCACATTTCTCATCTGCTGCAGAATTGGGGGGTTTGTCACACTTCAACAATATAAAAGTTGAATAAAACGTGACGAGCGTTCAGACACAGATGCTTTGAAAAATCTGTTTCCTGTTTGTCCCTTCCTGTCTCATCTGTACATGTCCAGGTGGCAGTTGATCATATTAAGGGTTTGGCACATCTTATTAAATGGTACAGCAATTTAGTCAGGATTGTGCTAGAATATGTTTTCTACAACTGTATTTAAAATCTCTGTACAAAGCTAACCCTCATTGTTCTCAATTATTGTTTGTTCTTGTTTATTTCCATAAATTCATGTTTCCATGGAAACTGTCCAGCTATGGAAATTCTCTCAGTTCAGTAAATCTAGTTTGAACTGTCTACATAATTGGTAGGACAAATCACCTTTTATTTTAGATTTTCTATATTTAAACCTTTTTTAGACCTGATCATCTTCTTCTACATCTCATCTAAAAGTGATGCAGAAAAACTGGTTCATGCATTTGTCACGTCTAGACTGGACTGTTTCACTGGTTTATTGTCTGGGTGTCCAAAAACATCTTTAAAACGTCTTCAGTTGATCCAAAATGCTGCTGCCAGAGTCTTAACTGGAGTTAGTGGGAGACATCATATCTCTCCAGTTTTAGTTTCTCTCCATTGGCTCCCTGTCAAATCCAGAATAATTCAAAATCTTACTTCTATCCTACAAAGTTCTCAACAACCTATGTCCATCTTATATTACATATCTTATTGTTCCATATTTTCCTAACAGAGCACTTCGCTCTCAGACTGCAGGTTTACTTTTGGTTCCTAGAGTTTCCAAAAGCAGAATGGGAGGAAGATCTTTCAGTTATCAGGCTCCTCTCTTGTGGAACCAACTTCCAGTTTCTGTCCATGAGGCTGACACATTGTCCAGTTTGAAGACTGGGATTAAGAATTTCCTTTTTGATAAATCCTATAGTTAGGGTTGACTTGTTATGTTGCAATAGGCCTAGACCACAAGAGGACAACATTTATTTTTTGTTGTTTTGTTGATATATTTGGTTGATTATTAATGTATATTTTTTCTTTAGAATAAAATCTCAACATGCAAATTCAGCCTCTTTATTGATAACTTGTTTTGAATAAAAAGTTCCTGAAATTAAAAGATTCAGTTTTCAATGTTGCGCTCTGGTAAACAAAGGGTGAATAAATGAAGTGATCTAAATATTCAATCAGTACACTTTTTTAACGAGAGCTTAAAACAGCTACAAGGTAAGTTTCATCCTTCCTACATCCTTCTTCTTACACTGCATTCAGATGAAGGACAGAGTTTCTAATGAGATATTGTGTAACTGGGCAGACCAGTCACCTTCACACTAACTCACCTTCACACTAATTGGCACTGATTGGGAGTGGTGTGATGACATGGGTCAACCCTGTTTCGACCGCACTGTTAGAACAGTTCGTGTAACAGTAGCCAGAACAAATCACAGCAGGAACAATCTGCTCTGTTACAGTCAATAGAATTTTCCACTGAAAATGACGTGTGGAGTTGTTTGGATTGAAAAATGGGGGCATGAGACAGAAGTTCAAGTAATGATTCCTGTTTTTGACCTGGTCAATCACAAAACTGAGTTGTCAGATTTAGCACATAACTTGAACTGATCTCTCATGAAGAAGATGGAGGACTCTTTGGAATTTTGTAATTCAGCAGACATTTTAAAAAGTATACAGCCTGCTCAGATCATACTTAAGGCAGTAGATGTGGAAAGAGGCACATAATAACACTACAATCCATCCATCCATCCATCCATTATCTTCCGCTTGTTCCGAAGTTGGATATCAGAGGGCAGCATCTTGAGCAGGGAGATCCAGACATCTCTTTCCACAGCCACCTCTTCCAGCTCTTCTGGGAGGACTCCAAGGTGTTCCCAGGCCAAATGAGAGACATAGTCTCTCCAGTGTGTCCTGGGTCTTCCCCAGGTCTCCTCCAGTCAGGCATGCCCAAAGCACCGCCCTAGGGAGGTGCCCAGGGAGCATCCTTACTAGATGCATGAACCACCTCAACTGGCTCCTCTGGATGTGGAGGAGCAGCAGTTCTACTCCGAATCTCTCCTGATAACTGAACTTCTCACCCTATCTCTAAGGGAGAGTCCAGCTACTCTGCAGAGGAAACTCATTTCAACCTTGTGTATCTACAATTTCATTCTTTCGGTCACTATCCAGAGTTCATGACCAGAGTTGAGGGTAGGAACATAGACAGACCAGTAAACAGAGACCTTTACCTTACAATTCAGCCCCCTCTTCACCACAATGGACCAGCACAGAGTCTGTAGTACTGCAGATGCTGCACCAATCTGTATGTAGATCTCACACTCCATTCTTCCCTCACTCAAGAACAAAACCCTGAGATACTTGAGCTACTCCACTTGAGACAGAACCTCACGCTCGCCCTGAAGACAGGGAGGGTGGAAGACCCTTTCTAGACAGTCTCCAATAAACTCATGTTTAAATAAAAGAAAACATGCCTGAATCTTTTCATTGTGAGATGGTAAAGCCATGTCACTCAAACCATCCTCCCCACACACTAGCAGCTAATAACCAACAGTAAGATTATTCTGCTGAACGTATTTCCTTTATTTGACATATTTAGTAGAGAAGAGCTGGTAGCTACCAAACAATTAGTAAATTCAGGAATAAATAGATGGTCGGTTCTGGTCAGATGGTAGGAACTGAACAACAAATCACTGATTGTTCTGTGGGACAGAGAGCATAATGAAAGCACTGTGTTGCACTTTTGTAGCTGCAGGCAGACCGATCCGACTGGTATCATCTGGATTCTGTATGAGACGGGTCCAACCCACCCTGTGTTTGCACGAAGAGGAGTTAGCTTACATTAAAGCAGGTTAACCTACGGCTCTGTTAAAACCTCATTTACAGGTTCCCACGTCTTTTTCGTTGACACTTTATGAAAATAAGAACGTCTGCGAGGCACAAACTGAGCCCAAGCATTTCTGTTGAACGTAACGATCTAACAGTAGAAACGTTGTAGAGTTTGTTAACTTCCTGTTTCCTAATGTGAGTCAACATGAGCAACACAAGAAATCAGTTAATATTGGTAAGTTTTAACATCACAACACCTCGTAGCATTTCAGTGGTCAGGTTTTTCCTCATTAATTAAAAAATATTTTATTCTCAGGGATTATTATAAATGATATTAAACCTCAAGGATACCAAATTTCATTCTCAGTAATCCAGGTATAAAATCCAACAATGTTCAGTCAGGTTATCTGGACGGTTTCTTTTTTGCTGAGAAGTTTCGTCCTTCATCCAAGTGAAGGGCCTGGATGGGAGGACAATACACCTCTAGGATGTGTTATGTGTTTACTGCTATCATAAATCAATCATGGTAATAAAGAAAAAGCTTTTTTCATAACTAAATTACAAAACAAATGTCAAAGTGAATTCAAATTTCTACAGAGTAATACCAATTAAATAAAAATCTGTAGTGTAAAATGTAAAAACAATCTGCATCAAGATTCACCCCCTTCAAATGTACAGGTAGTCCTCAACTTACAACGGAGATCCGTTCTCACACGACGGCGTAAACCGAATTTGATGTAAGTCAGAATATGCATGGTACGCGGCGTTGTAAACACGTTTTTTTCAGCGTAAGACAAAACCAGCGTACATTCTGTACATAAACATGTACAGTACTGTATTTCCAAGCGGTTAGCTAACACAGTACCCTACATAATTATCAAAAAACACATAAAATACTGCACAGTACGTTTCATAATGAAATAAAACAGTAAAAAAAAAAAAACAGTACCTGTATCCCTCCGCCGCTGGTTCACGCTTTCTCTTTTTTCTTTAAAATCCAATCCACCTCAGTCAGGAGTGTTTACAGGTAAGTCCAACCAACGGAGCTTATTAGAACAAACAAGAGCTGCTATTTTTACAGGCTGCGGGCAGCTCAGAGCACAAATACAGCAACTTCCTCCCTCATGTCTGGCACGGTTTCCCACAACAAAATGGACGCCAGAGAGCGGGAGGAGTCCACAGGGTCTTAAAGAGAAAGGTATTAACACCCCACACACAAAAGAAACGCATGGATTCCTGCGGTGTGTAACTCGAAAAAAGGCTATTCAAAGTCAATGGGAGTTGCGTCGTAACCACGAAACGTCATAACTCGTGACCGTCATAACCGGAGGACTTCCTGTAAGCTACAGTAATTTTTTTTTCTGAACAGTGCCTGTAACACGGCTGGTAAAATAAAAAAAAAATTAAAAAAAAAAAAAAAATACAGTAGCCTGCCAGGAAGTCATTGATCACTGTCTTCATCTACCTTCTGCACACTGCACCCATAAGCTTGTGCTGTCCTTTTCATCACCACCCCCCCACCCCCAAAAATAATTATGATCAGTTTACTTGTTTGGCGGCGGACGATAAGAAGTTACTGTTCAGTTTCAGGTCAAACAGAGCGACGCCTACCACACGTGTCAAACTCAACGGTTATGCTAATCAGTGGCTCTAATTAAAAGTGTCGCTCTGTGCTGGAACACATTACAGAGGAAAACACAGGCAGATCACTAATATCGACACACATCACGACGGCTGATTACGGTAGATGAACGAACGCCAGCGGTACATTAGCAGATTATTACAGTGGGATCTGGGCAGCTTCCCACATCCCCACCAGACCGTAGATTAGTTGCATAAGCTTCTGGTAGTCTGAGCCCATGGAGCCGCTCTCTGCAGAGCAGTGCAACATAAGTCAGCTCTGCTTATTGTTCATTACATTACTGCCCAGAACAACGCCTGGCCTGTATTATAAGATCATTATCAGAACAGCCTGGTTTGTCTTTCAGCTTTAATTACAACTCCGTCGGCTTGGTTAAAGGAGCAGTCCAGTCATCTTGCCTTTCTGTGGAATAAATATCTTACCTGTTGCAGTAGGCCTCAGTTTGAATAAATAAAGTGCAGTATATTTATTGCCTATTGCCAAAAGGTGCGTTTGCATATGTTGGCAAAATGTTTCATTAATTATAGCACAGATTTCATTGAATTTCATAAAAAATAATCATCAGATGCAAATCAACAACTGATCACCACTAGGTCAACCAAATTCAAGATGGTTGCCACAGTCAAATAAACTTAAAAGAAGAAAGAAAAAAAAAAGCTATTACTTGGTCAGTTTTACGGATACTAAGCCAAAGATTTTGTTTTGTAGTAGCTAAACCACCAAAACATTATAATAAGGTTAAAATTAGTTTAATAACCATTTAATGCCATCGTTCATCTGTTAGCAAAATATGCTGTGAATCAATGCACAGGTTTTAATCAAACCCTTCTTCAACAGGTTGTTTTTTTTTTACAGCCATTTTCAAGCCACTGACCTTACACAATGCTAGATCGACTAAAGTTCAGTCTTTTTTTTTTTTTAAATATTGAGCTAACACTTGATGCAGAATTAGCTGAGTGTCATTCTAAACACACAATCAAAGCACCCCACTTTGCATTAGCTTCACCTAAACCTGCATCAACTGCTGGGGTCAACCCTGTTCATTTATCACTGGATTAATTTGAATGAACCCATAGATGTACAGTAATAACTAAATAACTTTTGGGTTTAATGCTATTCAAATGGGACACCACAGGGTAGGTTCTCAGTTCCCCTGAGTGAGTCATAGGGCATCACTCTCATGTGACATCAAACTGTTCTCAAAATGGTCAAAGTATTCTGGGAAGACGTCTCAAACCCTTTTCAGTTTACTTTTTGTAATTCCTGATGGTTAAAACTCTAATTTTGGTGATATGTAACAGGAATGGGCACTGATTTAAAAATATTCAAAGTCTAATTAACACGGCTGAACACAAAGAATTAATGTGACTGTCTAGTGTTTCCCCTATCAACACCTGGTAGTGACATGCCATGTTTACTTATCCCCCATGAACAAACACCTACTGCCCATCCCCTCCTGAAAACTTAAAAAAAACAAAAATAAAAATGTGTCCCAACATCTTTCTGTCATTATAGTTTATTTTGAAAGGATTATAAAGTGGAAACTATGGTCACAGGTGAGCGCCGGCAGCAAGCATGCAAGCTAGGCTCAACATTTCAAGGTAAAATTGAATGACTGCAGGAAAATTTAGGAAAATGCAAATGTTTATAAGGTTTACATAAACCACAATAGCATTTTAAAGAATAAAACTGTTATACGGAGCAGGTAATTTGTCCTTCACACAGCTCCGACTAGTCATAAGCTCATCAGTAGGTCAGAATTAAAGTATTTATTCAAAGTTAGGCCATTTAAATAGCTATCTACAACAGGTAAGATGTTAGCCGTTTGTGTTTGCACAAAACATAACTTCAACTGATCTGAGTTATCTTTAACAGGAAATTATCAGTGCTTTTTTTTTTGCAACTTTAAAATCAAAGTTCAAGAGTTCATGTTTGTAGTGCATATCGATCATTTTCCTTGAAGCAGAAGTGTCTAAACTGATTTACTTGACAGAATATGTACATAAAATGTATGCATTACAGGAAAAACACTGTCTCTAAGCTATTTAGAAGAAGTTTACAGTTTGAGCAATGATTTACTGAGTGCACTGCCCTGTGGCACTACCTTGCTCAGTATTGATTTACTCATTTGTGCCTCGTTCTGAAAATTATACAAAAGAGCAGGTTGTAGATTTTGCAGCACATTCAGAACGACGTAAACTAAAACAGCAGCTGATTTGTGTCATTTATTCCAGCAATAGTCCACTCGGTCCTACATCAATGCTCCAGATTGTTTAATAAATTATTCACAGCTGATGAGCTGGATGATTAAACATAGTTAAATATACAGCGTCGGGTGTCGTCCAGGTAATTTGATCAGTCTGGGTTTCTCAGCTTCCCTTCATCTGTCGACACGTGACAACAGACGAGCTAACAGGAAACGTGCAGTGATCCTGGCACGTCAACAGCTGACAGTGTGTCACCGTCTCTGCAAAGAAGCCGGCAGGGGGGTTCACGTTACAAAGCCGGGGGGCTCCACTTGATCGAACGTATCACTGCACTCAGGGAAATCTGTTCAGCGACTGCAAACTCTGCCTTCAGCACACAGGTGGACTTCACTGCGTGTGTTGTACTCAATCTGCTGGTCTAGTTGAGAGAATGTTCATGAAGCATTCACACAACAGTGATCCATTTTTCTTCTGTACGTTTTCTACATCGCTCTCGTTCCATAGTTTTGTGCTGTTTCAACAACTCATGCATCAAAACGTTCTGCTCGTTCAGGAGAAGGGTGCCATGACGTTTGGTGTTGGTGCAACTTTAGCTTTTGTAAATATTTAGCCTTTTCTGACATTTTTTTTCTCATAGAAAATTAATGGAGCTCATTTTACATCCTTCAGATCTGTAGGTGTGTTTACAAACTTTTTACTGTTCCTTTCACATTTTGTTCTGCTTCAGCTTCTTTCAGCTTCCTTGTGCAAATTTAAACTTTTTTCAGCTCCTTTCAGCTAATTTCAGCTGTTTTATTCAGCTGTTTTGTGATCCTGTTAGATTATGTCTGCTAAATGCAACATGTTTGTGCTTCTTCTAACTTCTTTCTGCTAATTTCAGCTTGTTTATGCAAGTTTCAGCTTTTTCTGATATTTCAGCTACTATTTAGCTGTTTATGCTAATTTTAGTTTTTTCAGTTAAGTCCATTTTTTTTTTTGCAATAATTTAAACTTTTTAAAGCCAATTTCAGCAAAAGAAAAAAAAGTGTTCTCTCTCCACTTCTTTTTGGTAATTTAAGCTTCTGTCTACCTTTTTAGCTATTTTGTACTTTTCAACTATTTCATTTTGCTAATCTTTGCTTTTTTCACACAATTTCCACTTCTTTGTGCTCATTTCTGCTTCTTTCAGCAAACATTTGTTATTTCTGCTTTCTTCTGCTAATTTAAGTTCGTTCTACCTTTTCAGCTACTTTGTTTTAGCATTTTTAGCAAATTTCAGTTGTTTTCAGATAAATTTAAGTTTTTCATGTTAATTTCTGCTACTTTCATCCAAATTAACTTCTTTATGCTAAGTTCAGCTTGTTGTGCTCTTTTCAGCTTTTTTCTGCTAGTTTCAGCTTTTTTGTTTTTGTTATTTCAGCTACTATTGCACAGTTTTTGTGCTAAATTTAGCTTTTTTCAGCTAATTCCACTTTTTTTAGCTTATTTCAGCTACTTCCATTTCCTTATGATAGTTTAAGCTTCTTTCAGCCTTTTCAGCCAATTTTCAACAATTTTTGGCTAAATTCAGCTTTTTCATTAGCTATTTTTATCTTCATTTCTGCTTATTGAACCTAATTCAGCAAATATGTGTTCTTTCTGCTTTCTTCTGCTAACTTAGGCTAGTTCTTCCATTTCAGCTACATTTCAGTATGTTTTCTTTTTTAGCTAATTTCAGCTGTTTTTCAGCAAGTTCCTCAGCAATAACCATTCACACTGCATTTTTGCAAGTAATGCAATTTCTCTCTATTTTTTTTTTTATCTTCTTCTTTTTTAAACCGAGCCCCACAACACACATTTTCTGTTCTGTTCTGCTGCTTTAACAAATAAATAAATAAAAACAGACTGCACGGAGCACAATAATAGCCCCGGTGGAACAATTAGAACACGAGGGAGGCACACACCTCATGGTGGCTGTAATTTCAGATTAATTATTCAGCCCCCAAAACAACTGGTGTTGCGGCAGAAAAACACAAAGTGTGTTTTTTTTATGGTCAGTGTAATTTTACAAGCAACTGCATTTTTTTTTCTTTTTGTATGTTTTACCAGTCATAAGCATGTAGGGTTGTATTCACTGTCTAAAGCAGAATTAACGGAATATTCTGGACAACCTGAAGCAGAATACTGTGGAAAGGTTATGAATATTTAAAGGTACTCATTGTATCATATTAAATCAAACAAAATACAGTAATGTTAATCTGAGCTTTATCAAGTGCAGGTTGAGAGATTTTACTCCAGTAGATTTCCAGATATACTGATGAGTAATTTTGAAAAGTGGGACCACACACAACAAGCATATATTGAAGCATATTTTACTCAACTAATCTGAAAGTAAATCCATAGCATTACATCAAATTTGTTAGACTTCTGGACTCAAACAGTTCTTCTATCGACATCACCAGCATTGTTGACCGATTTTTACTCACTTTGGCTGTTTTCACAGGTGGTAGTTGATAGCCGGCCATAAATTTAGCTAAAATTCTTGTAATTAAAGGACACATTAACCATCAATGCAAGAAGGAAACTGTGCACATTTCTTTCTTTCTTCTTTCACAAGCTGCTATATTTGTACCCATCTGCTCACAACAGACTCATGTTCAGGCTGCTGTTTAATACACCAATTAAATTATTATTGCTTAGTGTGTGTCTTGGAGTCTAATGGTTCACAGTGAATTGGGGTGGGGGTGGGGGGGGGGGGTCCAAATGAACATTTTTTTAAATGTGAAGGGGACTCAGCCCCCTCACATGTAATTGATGTGATGCCTATGCTGATGTATCACATAATTTTGTGCAGGCACAAGTAGCAGCTGTAGCACTTCCAGTGCAGCCTGGATCACTTCCAACAGGAAGTTTATTATATTTCCTCCTGAAAAAAAAAAAAACTATAAAATGCTGATTTGACAACAATTTACATCTTTAAATTAAATCAATTGAAGGAAGTGCTTTAAAATATTAAAACCTGAACTTGTTTTAAGATGGCAGAGGTTTTGCCATATAACAGCAATTCTCAAAATTGTACGTAAATCCTATTATTTAAACATTGCAGGTTATTCAAGTGATAGTCTAACCTCATGGTTAACTGCAGGCAGCAAGTCTGCTCGGCATCATTTCTTGATAAACACACCAGCAGTTCATGGGTTACTGTGGTGCTTTCCCTCTGTCAGCTCTGGCATCACAACGGATCATGTGCACTCTGAGCGACTCGTCCTGAGGCGCATCATCCCTTTTATTTACCAGCTCAAAGTCAGAGGCGCAGGAGACCTTGTGAATACGTCGTGACACAGAATCAAATGCACAACCAAGAAAGCAAAACTAAACTAGAGAAAATGCATTTCTTGCAAAAAATGAAGTGTGAATGCTTATTGCAGAAGAACATGCTGAAAAACAGCTGAAATTAGCAACAACAGATCTGAAATGTAGCTGAACTGAAAGAACAAGCCTAAATTAGCAAAATAAAGCTGAAAGAACACATATTGGCTGAATTTGTTTTGAATACACAAAAATAAGCAGAACCTTTAAGAAATTAGCTTAAAAAAAAGCTAAAATTAGAAAAATAGTTAGCTGAAAAGTAGCTGAAAATGCAAACAGAAGTTTAAACTACCAGAAAGAAGTGGAAAGAACTGAAATGAGATAAAAAAAAAAAATAAAATAAAAAAAGTGGAATAAGCTATTAAAAAAAAGCAAAACATTTGCATCATATGAGTTAAATAGTAACTGAAAGCGCAGAAAAAGCTGAAATTAGAAGAAAAATTGGAAAGGAGCATAAATAAGTTAATTAGGCTGAAAGTAGCAGAAATTAACATGAAAAACTTGAATTTATCTGAAAACAAGAGAAATTTGCTGAAAAAAAATGCTAACAAGATACATGTATATGAAAAGGTATAACAAGCTTAAATTAGCCGACAAACGCAGAAAGAACACGTTTGCTCAGTTAGGCTGCATGAAAGAAGCAGAAATGAGCACAAAAATGTGGATAGTATCTGGAAAAAAAGCTGACATTTGGAGAAAAAAAAAAAAAGCAAAAATAAATAAATTAAGCTTAAACTACCAGAAAGAAGCAGAAAGAACTAAAATGAGCTACAAGTCTCTTTCTTTGTTGATCTTTCCTCAGTTTCTTAGTGTTCAGTCTTTGCAAATGAAGATATTTCAGATGTGATCTCATCGTCTACAGCCGAGGCCGTTTCTTCCACCTCCCACAACTGATGCAGCTTAATTATACAACATAAACTCACACACGCAGCCAACTAATATTTTCCATTTAACGCATACGTTTCCTCCAGGCTGTTGTTTGTGCCTCCATCAATATGTTATTGACAGAAACAAGGTGACATTATGGAGCTCTCGCTTCTCAACCTCCAGACGTGTCAATCAAAAATCACTCACGGCCCAGACTCGGCACTGATATGGATTGTGCAACGAGACGGGGAGGGAAGACATATCTCTTCCAGAACTGCTCGGATTTATCTGCGTTGTCACCGAGCCGAAAGTCAAATGATTGACAAGCGCTACAATTAAGCTGAAGCGAGAAAAAAACAGAGGGCCATCATGACATCGATCATCAGTCTGTCCCACGAGTTCCTTCATCAATGATCTGCGCTCCTCCTCTCTGACGGTCTTTGTGTCGCTCTCACACTCATTTTGTCTGGAAATACTACAATTATGTGTCTGTATATCTACCCCACACTGCCGTTAAAAAGCCTGCCTTTTGTCCATGACTGTTTTTTGTTCATCTACAGCTGATTATCTTTTGGAGTCAGCCTAAATTAAGATGGCCGCCACAGTTAACTGACCTTTGCAAATGCAAAAATGCCTACAGCTCAGCTGATTTTAAATATGATGAGATAAAGTTTGGTGTGGTAGTAGTTGAGAGTCATTGCCAACTCATATTCAAAGTGTTGACTAATTGTGAAACTTAGTTATAACTTGGGCATTAACTGATTGTGTCAACACTATTTGTCTGTTAGCATATTATGTAATGACTGGGTGGATTTTAATGAAAATGTCAGGAAGTGATCATTAGATCTATAGCTACAACTCATTAGCTTTTGAAGTCAAACAAATTTAAAATAGACTCTACGGCAAACTGACTTAGAAAGCACATGACTAACTACTACTAATCCAGTCAAATTTACAGAAATTAGAGAAAAGCACTGGGAAGCTCAGTCCTCACCTCCTTCTACAGGTGTGCAGTGGAGAGCATCCTGTGCTCCAGCATCAACATGTGGC
>JARVLU010000489.1:8670232-8682406 GCA_031762415.1 Simpsonichthys santanae
TATATATATATATATATATACTGTATATATATATATTCTTTTTTATTTATTTATTTTTTTACTTTTTTATTTATTTAATTATTCAGTGTATTTTTTTTTAAACAACAAAAAATATTCTGGTACCACTTTACAATAATCTCCCATAAATTATTATTTAATAGATAATGTTGTTATTATTAGGTAGGTGTAAACATTTCTTAAACCCTTAGATGGCGTTCAATAAAAAATACACCAGCTCTTTAACAGTGACCAAACATGTATGTGAACGCTGCATTCTCACTGGTTCGTCATCATAATTAAGATTTTAAATATCGACCATGTGTCATTAAGTTACCAATGTGTAAACACTTTGATCATTTGTGCACAATGTTTATTTTACCATATAAAAAGATTTAACTTTTGAAAGGAAGCTTGTAAAAATGAGCTTTATCTGAATGAATTACAGTGCTTGACCGTGGCAAATAAAGACCCTGCCTAATATTATCAGTGATTTGTAATAGGCTTATTAAACTGTGTTAGTAAACTCATGAATTAATTATTAATAAAGGGTTATTAAATCATTTATAAAGGTTCCCCTTTTAGTAACATAGTACTGTAGTCTATTTCCTGATAAATATCTTAAATCAATAAAAGTGTTTAATGTTTTCATGTTGGTTTCAATGTTTAGTCTTCATGTATTTGTGTTGAACTTTTTTTTTTTAACACAGTGTCAAATTCTATTTATTTTAACAATTGATTGTGAGTGTAGACAAATAAAAGTGTGATAACACCGGCGTGATCAGCATGCACACAAATTACACAACATAATCTCCCACAGGCAGCGCCACAGCCTCTTCTTACAATCACTTCCGTTCAAACTTTGCAAACAGACGACATTTTATGGTGGCGCGCGTTTTCTCTTTGTTCATATTTGCAAAATACAGCTTAGTAGGTTGTTCTTATGTGGCATTACAGAAAATAACAGGTGTTCACCGAAAACATCCCACTGCTTTTACATTTTTTTACACGTCAGATCCAGTTCCAGCCTTCAAATTCCAAGATAAATGAAATCCTGGGACATTTCAATTATTCAAGGATTCAAGGTTCTTTATTGTCATTCACATCACATGTAGTGCAAGAGGTGGTGCGAGTTATATCCAACAAAAATACAAATCGTAAAGGAAAACAGTAGTAAGATCCAAGACATATAAGAAATACACTAAACTAAGAATACACTAAACACTACTAGTACAAAACAATGCACCAAACAACAACAGCACCAACATGAGTCTGTGTGAGCAGATGAGGACGAATGAACACAAAAACATGAAATAAATCAGCAGCATGAGATCAGCATCATGGACAATCAGCAGCACATATAAACAACCAAGTGACATTACAGTGATTTTTTTCACAATGATAATCCTGACTAGGGATTCATGAGTTTAACAGCCTTAGGGTAGAAGCTGTTCCTCAGTCTAGTGGTTCTACACTTAATGCTCCTCAACCCTTCCTGAGAGGAACGGGGTAAAAAGTGTGTGTGCTGGGTGAGTGTGGTCCTTCATGATGCAGGTGGCCCTCTTCCTGCATCTGGAGGTGTAGATGTCTGTGATTTTGTCTGCGTCTGTGACAGTTGAGATTAGTTTGTGCTTCATCTTGAATAAAGCAACACACTTTTGCAACTTCTGACGCTATGTTAAAATGCATATTTCTAGAAAACTGCTACTCATATATATACGCGTCACCTGTTCTGAAAATTAAAATCCAACATGCTGGTGGGACAAACGCAGAAATGACAGTTATGCAGAAATCCAGGTTATTCCAGCGCAGACAGCAGGCGCAACAGGGTGAAGAGGACGGCGAGGACCATAATTGAGCTTCGTCATCAATTCAGGCTTAAGTGCAGCTGTTGTGAAATGGTGTTTGTGATCCCTGCACAGAAGCAACGCAGGGCTGGGCATCAGCTGGGATTTTCACATCTATCCCATAAAACCACTCAAATCCTCCTAGGCCCGTAAGTCTCTGCAGATCTTTCAAAACAAGGTTTGAGTTAGACCTGTCTGCTTAAGACTAGATTTATTCAGTGTCTGGAAGAAATGAACAAACTGACGTGATTCATCTCCGAGGCACGATGGGCCATTTAGTGGCGTCTCAATATAAGATCTATGATGGTGCAAACACTGAGGTGTGTTTAGCTTGTTTAAAGTGACTGATCATTTTTTTATTTTTTCTGAAGCATAGAAAGAGTAGAAATCAGCACTGACCGAGGCGAAATGAGAGGAGAAAACAAAGGATGAGAAAGAGACGGAGACCCAAATGGAGGGAGGACAACGAGAGCGCAGGTTTCTAAAGAAGTGGATGGTTGGAGGGTCGATTGGTACCGAGACACCGCCCGCCTGCCTCCGCGGCCTGATTGCCTGCCTCGCATTTGCATTTGAGCTGCGAGGAGCTGAGCGTAGCACGGGCGGAGAAGTCTTTGATCTCCCAGCCTCCGTCTCTTTGATGCCGACTGTGGAAACACACCAGCAGATTTGGGAACAAGAAGACGATTTTGGGGGTGTTAGTCTGTGATTGTGAGGACGTTGGCTCCGCGTTGGGAAGAAGAGAAAGAAATCCCACCCAAAAATCATGCATGTGGCAGGAATGACTGGTCCAAAGGAGCGTGCACAACCAAAACACACACACACACACTGGTCGCCCTACTTTGTTAAAGCTAAGCACTTTCGAGTGCTCCAGCAGATTTTTTTTTTTTTTTTTTGGATTATCAAACAAAACGACAAGTTCTGACAAGCACAACTGTCGAACAACAGATTCAAGTCCAACATCACTGCCCCGTGCTTTTCTTGGAAAATATAATTTTGCATATCCGCCTCGGTGCATCATCTGAGGCAGGCACGGAGAAAATCTGTGGATTCTGCCTGTGTGTGCATGTACAACACTCTCTGACCAAATCTTTCTCTCCTGTCTTGCCCAATCTCTCCCGACTCCCCCTGTGCCTCTCTCTTCTCTTGCCTCCTCTCCTCTCTGCTCCTCCCAGCCTGTCAGGATGATTTCAGGCTTGTTGCGTCTGGCCTGACTCAGTGTGGTAGGATTGAAGCCATAATTACAAAGTCTCCGAATAGCTTCTCCGCCCTCCCTCCTACCTATCATCCGCAAGCTTAACCCCACTCTCCGCGCTGACATGCAGGGGCTAGACAACAGCCGGCACGAAGAACCATTAACCCACAATTAATTTACAATCACCATAACAACTGAAATGTGACATTTAAATCCAGCAATCAGTGTGGGATTATGGGGTAAGGAGCACCTCTCTGGAGATGTGCTATAATCTAAATATGACAGCATGGAAAAAAAAAGAGAATTAATAAAAATACTTTACAGGATCAGGCAGTTTTGCTTTGACAAATTAGCCACCAGGCTGGTGTTAATTGTTTTATGATTTTAACACGAAATGTGTGAACACTTAGTAACAATTTTCTTTGTTTTTGCATATGATCTGAGTGTAAAAATTAAAATGAATTCACAGGCTTACAAAAGCACTTTTTCTAGCTACAGCTAGCATACGATGAAATTTAGCACCCAACCTGCACTTTCTCAAGCTCTTCGTTTGTTGACGGACTTCCAGAGAGTAGCTGCATGCTACCATATACCCACTTGGTAAATTATAATGTGTTTTGAGGTAAAACAAACAAAGACCTGAACATTTTCTAGAGCACAGACTTCCAAGCTAAAAGCAAGCTAAGTTTGGTTGCAAAGATGACTTTCAAGAGACGTTTGAAACTAGATTTACCGTATTTTTCAGACTATAAGGTGCACCGGATTATAAGGTGCATTAAGCGAAATGAGTTCATTTTGACAGATTTTTGAGCGCCGTGTATGGGGTGCTGTTTGTAAAGTTACACAATCAAAAAGTAACATTTTGGTTTTGGTTTATTTAGCTTGTAGTTTTTGTTTGTTTGTTTGTGTGATTTTAAACACCCAGCTTTTGTAATGTGAAAGTCAAGTAGCGCCAGAAAACAGTTTTTCTGTTCTTGTACCAAAGTTTAATAATCAACAGCTTCTATGTTTTGAAGAAAGTAATCAATCATTGTATGTTCATATGTCTGTGCTGCATTCATATTACAGCCAGAGTTCATTTGAATGCAGACAAAGAAGAAAATGTGCATCCCTGTCTGCTTGCTAATGCTCCAAAGTTTAGATGAGCGTTCACACTTCTTTAAGTGATAACGAATGATCAACTAATCCCATTAGAGAAGATTTTAATACAAAGCTGTCAGAAGCTTTAGTGATGGTGTCTTAACTTGTATACTGGATAATAGTGGTTTTGTTGCCTTACTGAAACCAAAATCCATCTTTTTCTCAAACACTGATTGAAACTTTACAGCTTTAATCAGTAAGATTTTGTTGTTTTTCAATTTTTTTATTTTGTCAAAGTAACAGGAGAGTGTTTCCAAACTTGTTTAAAGGCCTGAGAAGAATTTGTTCTACTTCTATCTAAGTTAAAAAGCTGTCAACAATTATTATCAGATCAAGTTCATATTTTCACTTCTCTTGCTCCTACTTCACTACAGTTAGTCTGTTGTGACTGAATGCACTCAGTATTTTGTTTTACATATCCATGGGATAGACTTCTGTTCCTAATCCTAGGTATATTACAAGGTTTGCAGGCGTAATCTCAGGACGAAAAGCAGAGGAAAGCGTCGCCTTTGGTGCTCTTCACCTCTCTGACATTAATGATGTGTTGCACTGTAGTTCATTGATTCAGAACTGAAATAGGATTAGATGGTGATGAGGCAAGGAATGTAGGCTTTGCAGCTAAAGCCTAAAAAAAAACTAAAATACACACAATTACCTAAGGAAAAGAAAATGACAACACATTCAGGCCTAATTTTGTAATGGTTTCCAAACTGAATATATTAAACGGTATGGATGTTTTCACATATTTTATGGAGTGGCAATTAACACTCGTGGTAATGCCAATAGATGTGAAATACGGGCCTTGTAAATCAATGAACTTGAAATGCTTAGCTGGAAACTTGGCTGTCTTTGCTCTCGATCAAATATGATCAATCTAAGGTCCAAAAAAGGCCAAGATGTTAACGGGTAATTAGTCAACTTAAGGCTTCAAACCGCTCTTCCACAAACCAGTCGGTGAGGCCTTGATGGCTACGTTCAGCTGCTGTGCACAGCATGTCCGACCTGAAGCATGTTCGTTCATTCAGGTGCGGATGAGATAACGCAAGACGGAAACATTAGTCCTCCATTTATGGATTAGGACAAATTTAATCAAGGCAAAATAAACAAAGTGTTTACGATTATGAAAGTCTGTGCCTAAAATGTATCGCTTGATCCGATTTTTAATATTCAATATGCTACAATAGTCAACCCATGATAATCCAAACCAGAATTTCTTCTCGATAAATGTTCCAATTTGCAGAATGTTATATATGTTGAGATGTATCAGAGACTATAGGGACATTTTGACAAGCTGTTGGCATTAAATAAGTCTGTGGATGATTTAAATTATTGACCAAAGATCATTAAAGCCAACATTTTCATTCCCACATGTTTAGCTTGACTAAGTATCAGACAGACATGCAGTTGTCAAAAATACAACTTAAAACAAGCTACATGTTAGCAACATAGCTGATAAGATGGTGTGGGATGACCAGAACAGAAAACCACTTGGATAAATCAGCGTAAAGATGACACAAGAGGAGGCGCCTGACGGCAGAGGACGACCATCACGTCCTGTAAAGAATGTGACGTGTCACCTGTAAGCCCCACGAGATGAAACACCCATTCAGCATGCGCTTCTGTTGCAACCTTCAATCGGATGCCAAGGCCGTGGCGAAATGAAAGCAATCTGATATCGCCAAAGAGGCAAACGGGAAAATGACACGAGGAGAATCGGTGCAAGATGCAAAAGAAGCGTTGCATCGCTTCTTCTTAGAGAGAATGGGTTCCACGCTGAACTCTGTGTTAAAAGGCAGAAAAAACACTTACTTCATGGGTTTGAAGAGAGCCTGGCCGTAGTTCTGGAAGGTCATGATGAGCTTCAGCTGAGTGCCTCCAGACTTCATCGCTGTTGGAATAAATAAAAAATAAATTAAAATAAAAAAACAGCAACTCTAAATAAGCTGATATTTATACAGCATCTGCAAAACCAGCAGAAATTATTTTAAAATAATTGCTCTGCTGGATATAATATACTGTACACGATTGTTTCACAGAATCAAAACTTTTAGAAAAACATGAGTTTAAAAACAGCAAAATATTTTACTTCTGTTGAGTGAAGTATTTAGTTGAACTAAATATGCACTTTAGAAATTAAATACGAAGTATAAATAAAAGGTAACTTGCATTACGCTTGCTGATTAGCGCATTACATAACATCATGACCGTTAGCATTTTTTCCCCTCCAACTACTCACTAATGAATTATTTTAACAAGCTGTCACAGTGGTTGCACAGTAAAATATTATACCACTCTGCAATTATCAACATGACTTTTTAATATATTTCATTAAATGAATGACGCTACAAACACCACTTTAAGAAGTGTTCACTTATTCAATTTTGCATATTGTATTTGCTCAAATTAATTAAAAAAAGACATAATAAATTCTGCCTTTTTTATTATTATTATTGTTCCATTACTGGAATAAACAGGTTGCAAATTTGACAAATAATCAATTATTGTTGTTATTTCATAAAATAAATGATCATTAGGAACTTTAGCAAAATCTGAAACTGTTATTGCCCTCTAACATCCATCCATCCATCCATTATCTTTACCCGCATCTTACTTTTCAGGTCACTGGTGCTCATGTCCAGCAGTCACTGTACGAAAGGCAGAGGACACCCTGGACAGGTCTCCAGTCCATCACAGGGACACACAGAGACAAACGAGACAAACAATCATTCACTCTCTCACTCATATCTAGGAACAATTTAAAGTTACCTATCAGTCTAACATGCATGTTTTTGGTCTGTGGGAGGAAACTGGAGAAAACCCTCACATGCACAGAGAGAACATGAAAACTCCACTCCCGCCCCTAGTAGCAATTATTAGCAATATTTAAGTTTGTGTACAAGGTGTACACATTTAAGGTATTAAAATGGCTTTCAATTTTTTTACTGACAGACTAATTTACTGGCCTGTGATTGTTATTAATGTGATATTTCAGCTTGAAATGATTGACATATATGCCATCGTAGTTTTTACAAAGATGTAAGTACTGTATATATTTACTGGAAATTCCACCTTTCTTACAGTGAGCTGTTTAAACTCAGTCTATGCTCAAACGTTATTATAAACCAGACAAATATTCTGCTTTAATCTAGGCCTGTCACGACAACAAATTTTGCTGGGCAATTAATTGTCGCAGAAATTATTGCGATAAACGATAATATTGGTTGAAATTTGATTATAATTAGTGAATATTGTAAAATTTAAGAAGAAATGTTTTATATTTTGAGTGTAATACCTTTTTTGCATAAGTATAAAACTGTTTGAACCGAAAGATGGTGCAGCGTGTGTCTTTAAGAAAATGTGACATGACCTGCCTCTCCTTCTTTTTCGGCGGACGCTCAGTGTGGTTTGAGCTCTTTAGCATAGTATTTTTCACACAAAGCTTTGAATGAAAAAAAAATAAAACAGTAAAGTTCTCCGCTTCTTTTTGCAGAGAAAAACAGTTTTACACGAAGGCACAGGTTTCTACTGTGAATTTTGGAGCTTCGACAAGACGGAGGTTTGTTCCTGAGGTCGGCCTGTTAGCTTAGCTCATAGCTTAGCTGCTTTTAACGATCCAAAAACACCATTTTGGACGGTTAAACGAATTTTGAACCTTTTGTCATCCAGTGTCTTCAGTAGAAAGAGTGAGACACGAAGAAACGATAAACCTGCTAAATGAAAATGAGGTCGATAATTTTCATATATCACGCGATTAATTGATTTATTGTTTATCGCGACAGGCCTACTTTAAACAAAACAAAAACAGAGTAAAGTTTATGTAAGACTTGTCTTTTCAGCTCCGACTAGATTGACCTCGACAGACATTCCATGACACACCTAACACCAGTTTCCTCTGCAGCGCCCTGACGTGCACTGCCAGGCTCGCACATGTGCAGCAGTGTGTCTTAGCGTGTCACTGCGGTGGGCGTGCTTTGGCTCTGAAAGGTCTGAGACCTGATGTCACCGTGTTTGTTTGACGGGAAGCAACACTGAGGTTTGGGTGAAGGACAGCAGTGCTCTGACGCTCTCTGTTCCTCTGCTGTTCACTCTTCTCCCAGTTTTCTCAGGAGGCTCTTCCTCTCTTTCTCTCCGTTTGTCTCTGTATGCATTTCTTATTCATCTTCCCATCCTCGATCTCCACACCCTCCCCACTGGCTTCAGCATGATAATGCAGTCTGAAGGCGCTCCTGGGACTAGGTTTGGTGCACGGAGTTCAGTCAAGATCTAAAGCGCGTTTAACAGAAAGAGCAAAGTCTCCGCTGATCGATTGGGAGCTGTGTATTTGGTGGCGTTTTGCCAAAGAACAGACTTTTCAATCAATGGTTTTAATTTATTTTTACATGTGGGAATCACGAGGACAAGCAAACTGTTTGCAGACGGAAAGGGTGGGGGAAATGTGCACAGATCAATGTCTGCTCGGTCTCGTGCTACAAAGCTGTCGTTTGGAGGTTTGATACATTCCAACGTAATCATTGGGAATTCATGCATGCAGAAGCCATGACAATCATAAACGGTGTACTCGTCCTGACTCTGCGGCAGCGTGCACCTCATCTTCAACTCGTCACCAAGCTCCAGATTGTTCCAAACAGCTGCTGAAAGGTTTATCATATCTGCTGCTTTTGCACGCCATGCTCACAGAGGTTGCTGAGAAGACGTTGCCGTCTATAATAGATCTAAGCATTCCTATCCTTAAGTTCAGATAATAGACAACTGATGTTGGCTTTTATTGGTATTCTGCTCAGGGCCTGTGTTAAGACTCTGTAATTACTGAAGCAGCATGTTATTTAGCTGGCAAGAGATGCTAAAAACTGCTATCTACCCAGGGAGAAAGCAAAAAGGAGAAATTTTGAGGAAATATTAGACAGCATCTTGGCTAGATAGTACAAGAAAGAAATATAATCTTCTACTAAGTAACTGAGCATGGATGGGAGTTTTATAAACAGTTAATCCTAGTCCTAGATAAGCATTTAATCTCTGCTATGGGCCAGTTGCATTTTTTGTCGTTGGCAGATAAACCTGGAATCAAAATTCCTTTTTTTTTTTTTTTTTACAGTGAGATTGAGATGGGCGACCTTGAGTCGACAAGCTCTTTTGGAATGTGTGAACGGAGAACAGCCAAAAGGGAAGACGATCCCCTTCAGGAAAGAAAGAGAAGAAAATACCTCAAATAGATTCTATACAAGTTCCCAAGTGTGCATGGATTATCACCTCTGCTCGCTCCAACTTCAGCAAGGTCTTTACTGTTCTCCAACAAAAAGCCAGATTTACAGCGGTGACCAGTCGTATAAAAAGCCACAGGTTTGAAATGAGTCAAACTGGAATGTGGCTGTGTGATTTGCTCTGAGACCGTGAGTCCTCTTGCAGTGTTGCCAGATAGTGTGATAGAAACAAGAACCCAGCTCTATGAAAGCAAGCCCAAACCAAATCCAACTAGCAACCCACCACATTGTGTAAAACAGAGGCCATTTTTAAACAGTATAAAATATACATTTATTATGGCATTACACATAAACAACAGCAAAATTATGACAAATATACTTTTAAGCTCTGATCAAAAAATATATTGCGCATAAGTAACAAATATGTAAATCATATTTTTCCTACATATTTTTTAAAACAAAACATTTTGACATCTGCTGAGTGGAGCCCCCTAGTGGTCAGCCACAGTACGAGCGTTTGTTTGAGTACACGCCTGTCGCTTCGCCAACTTGGGCGGGAGCGATAAACAGGAAACGGGACAAACGGGAATGGACAAACTACCTACCATAGTTACCACGTCCGCTTATTATAAGCGACTTTAAGCTTGTTTTTTCTAAAGTCACTAACAAATCTTGTGAGTTGCGGGTTGCGGATTTTTTGGGCTTGTTTCTAACGCGAAGTTGTTTATTTGGGCTTGATTTTCTTTCTGAGTGAAACTAGTTGATTATCTCCCAGCTCCTCCCAATAAAGCAAAAGACGAGTGGTTGTAGGTAGTTTGTCCCTTCCACGCCCCGTTTCCTGTTTATGGCTCCCGCTCAAATTGGCGAGGCGACAGGCACACCACAGACATAAATACGTAGACGCCCCATTGAGGCCGAATCGTACGTTGACGTCGCTGCTATTTTAAACTGCAGGTCATTTAATGCAAAGAAATGCACAGAACTTTATGAAGCACTGTTCTTAGTGTGTTAACTAAGTTAATCCCTGTCATTCACTCACACTAACATCCAGGCACCAAAGACAACATTTATAACTTTTACCGTTAAACGTTAAACGTATCAACATAAATCACAAGAACGGTGCTTTATGGAGTTCTGTCCATTTCTTTGCATTAAATGATTGGCAGTTCTGCCATATTTAAAATGGCGGACACTTTGGCATACCGCTACAGTGAGCCAGCCTGCTCAATGGGGTGTCTATTGTTTATGTCGATGAGGCACACACACACCCCAAACACTCATACTGTGGCTGACCACTAGGGGGCTCTACTCACAGACAGATGTCAGGATGTTTTGTTTTTAAAAATATTTAGAAAAAAATACATATGTAATTTTTTTTTTATCAGAGCTTAAGTCTTTAGCATAATTTTGCTGTTGTTTATGTGTAATGCCATAATAAATGTGTGTTTACACTGTTTTTGAAAACAGCTTCTGTATTACACAATGTGGTGGGTTGCCACGTGGGCTTGTTTTGGGTTTTTTGTCATAGAGTTGATGGCTTGATTTATCGCGAGATCTGGCAACACTGCTACCTACTACCACTCGTCTTTTGCTTTATAGTGCGGAGCTGGGAGATAATCAACTAGTTTCACTTGGAAAGTAAGTCAAGCCCCCCCAAAAAACAGCAACCCACGACTCACAAGATTTGCCAGCAACTTTAGGGAAAAAACAATCCCAAAGTCGCTTATAATAAGCGGACTTGGCAACGCTGCTCTTGGGCTCTGCGATGCTCTGTGGAAACACACGAGGGGAGGACTGTGGTGTTTTTATTATTCGCCCGGCCTTGTAAAGCAGGAACATGCAGGCTGATGAGATTGAGCTGTATGAAAGAAAGCCTGCAGCTTGCTTCTATCTTGCTGCATATTTATGTGCTTGTGCATGGGGGTGCATTCACTTGTCAGCTGCTTATCAGCTCCCCCTCAATATGCTTAACCCACAGAGCCCATGAAAGAACACTAAAGGGCACTTGTGCTCAGTTTTGCTAGTTTGCATGTTCGAGCATGAACGTTTAGGCTAATATTTGTGCTATTTACACATACGAAGGCTTCAAGATGATTTTTTACATTACAAGTGCAAAACCCAATTTTGAAGAAAGATGTGCAAAAAGCAAACAAAAACAGAATGACTTACAAAACTCATAAACCCATTGGCCTGTGTTGACCTTGATTTGAACATAAAGCCTCATATATTTTACTAGGTGTTTCAAATTTAAATACCACGTGTCACAATGGTTGTTTGAGACCTCCCCTTCTGATTGACACCACGTTTGACCAACTGGTTTCTGTTCAAGTTGATACCTTTACAAAGAGAACAAACTTTTGTGTGTATTCCAACGGGTTAAAAACAGCACCAGATTTATGTTTTGGGTAGGGTTTTTCTAGGCATTTTAAGTGTTTAGGTGGAATAGTTACAGAGTTTAAATGGACTGAGACAAAGTGGAAAACTGTTCTGTTGTCAGATAAATTAAAATTTGAAACTTTTTGCAAGCCACAGGTGCCATGTCTGTCGTCTGTACTGAGGAGAAGGACCAACTGGCATGTTAGCACACAGTCTAACAGCCTGCCTCTCTGATGGTATTGGGGTGCATTAATACTAATGACATGGGCAGCTTGCACATCTGGAAAGAAACCATCTATTACAGGTCCACTGACATGATGTTTGAACTTTGTATAAAATGGCACAACATATATATCTTGTATCATTCAACTATGTTCATTTTTGCAAACAAAATGATAAATATATGAAAATTTCATTCAAAGTC
>JARVLU010000489.1:8710908-8721295 GCA_031762415.1 Simpsonichthys santanae
CGACTTACAGCGATTCAATTTTACGAACGCGCTCCCGTTGAAAAGCATTGCTTCGAGTTACGGCGTTTATGCAACTTTACACCAGAACATACGGTACCGAAACGAAACTTACAGGAGGGAGCAAGAGGGAGGGGGCAGTTTGACACACGCTCAGTGGAAACACTACAGGCAGACCGGAGCAGAGGAGGTCAGGAGGGCGGTTTTATGTCGTAAAGTAAAGGTGCGGCCTGTAGGATGGATGAGTGGATGATGTCGCCAGACGGCAGAAAACAGAGGAGCTGGACCAGAGGAGCAAGAGCTAACATGCTAACAGACTTTGCTGTAAACGCTGTGTACCGCGTGAAGCAGCTGCAGAGCTCGGACGTGCAACGAGCTAACATGCTAACAGAGGGAGGAAGAAATGACCAGCTCCCAGTAAGAAATTAACTCTTTTTCCTTCATTATGGCTCCTAAATGTATGTGTTTTTTGATAATTATGTAGGGTAATGTGTTAGGATAGGGTAAGTGCTTGTAAAAATACAGTACAGTACTGTATGTATGAGGGGCCGTTTGGACGTATTTTCTGACATACGGCGATTTTCGACTTACGAACAGGCATAGGAACAGAACTAGTTCTTAAGTCGGGGACTACCATAGTTAGTTAGTTAGTTAGTTAGTTTTATAATGTAATAAACAATAGATTTATATAAGTAGTGCTTATTTAACACTAGAGATGTACATTCATGAACAAGCCAAATGTTTTGAACAGCTCTTTAATATAAATGATGTGAACTATAATATTCTGTACTATAACTAGACTAATATATTATACAGGTAGTCCTCGGGTTACGACGCTCGGGTTACGATGTTTTGAGGTTACGACGCATCTCCCTTATTCACGTTACGCAGTTATGTCAGTTTTACGTCGGTTTTATGTCGGTTTTATGTCGGTTTTATGTCGGTTTTACGTCTGTTTCTCCTTTGATTTCCTCTGAGACAAAGAACTGGCAAAGGGAGGAGCTCAGTAATTGTGTTTGTGGAATTTGCAGGGGGGTTGTATGCTTAACAAGTCACATGGTATGGTCCTTACATGGTACATAGGATATAAGTAATAATGTCACTTATTCCAAATTAAATGGCTCTTTAAAACTGATTGAAAAGATCCAGCTCCCTTCATACATATATCCCATCCCCACAACACTTTATAAGTTGTGCAATATTTAATTAAATCTTTTAGCACAGTGATCAGTGGCCAGAAAAGAGAACGCAGTGAACTGGAATTAGCCCATTGGCCATTGGTTGATGATCGCAGTTCTAACAAGTTTTGCGGCTCTGGACACATTGTGAAGGGACAGAAATGGTTCTTTTGACAGAAAAGTTACAGACACTTGGGCCAGCCAGTTCAGAACTTGTGTTTGTTGTTTTTCAGGCTTATAAAGAAATTATTTCTCAAAAATGTCATACGGCTGTGAAAGAACGCTACATTAGAGCTAATATTACACCTCTACACTTTTCTGTGATACTGTTTATTTAGTTTGGCACTGGTTTCTCAACTGAATGTTTGCGTTTCTGTGTGAAAGTTGTTATTTAAAGCTGAGGAACATGCTTTATAAAAGGGGTGCTGTGAGAACATATTAAGTGAGAAAAGCTATGATTCAAACAGGGAGACAACCAAACAGGAAATTAACTTCTCCCAATAATGTCATTGTCATGAAAACATACCGTATTTTCTGCCGTACACGTCGCACTGCCTTGTAAGTCACATCAGTCTAAATATGTCTAATAAAATGGAAAAATCCATAAATACTTCGCATCGCTTTATAAGACGCATCTATCATGCATCATTGCTGACGCGTTGCATTTATTACGCATCGAGTTTGTTACGCGTCACCATTGACAACCTGGGAATGTGGGCTGGTGTTATACCAAAAATCGATTGGTTGCCAAATGGCGGCCGCAGGAGCATGCAGGGGATGACTTTAACAAGAATTTAACAAGATTAACACTTAAAAACAATTATTTGTTAGGTCAAAGTTATAGTAAAGGTGTGCCCAAGTCTAGCTTTTGCTTAATGAATGCACTTTGATTGTCAAATCAACTGCATTTCAAAACCGATATGCAGAAGCGGGAGCGTGCAGAGGGACGACTCTCTTTGCATTTCTTTGAAGCTTTGAGCTGGACAAAGATGAAAGTATATGGCAATCCAATTTTGTCATTAATAGCCAGTTTAAAATATTACATGCCACAACTGCACGTCATCCTGCTTGACTGCCATCTAGTGGCTGAAAATGGTAGTGTTAAATATTTTCAGTCAGAATGAATGAAAACGGTCATATCTCAGCCAAAAATTGGTTTATAAATATGGGGGGGGGGGTGGGGGGAAATCCATAAATAAGACACGGGTGGATAAGTTGCAGGGCATATAAATTATTAAAAAAAAAAAAGACTTATAGGGTGAAAAAATACGGTAATTGGATTATAAAGTTATATATATATTTTTCTTTTCATTCCTTTAATGTCTATTTTTGACAAGTTTTTGAGTTAATATCCACAATGGGGGGCTATGGCACCATTAGCGCCTCCAAGTTCTTTCAAAACTTTCCTGACTATCCTTTTAAGATGGCATAACTGCTGCTAGTTTGTTTCACTCTTCCTGTTTTAATACTTTGAACTGACTGCAGGTGTCATCTAGAACAGATTCCTGTAACTACCATAGTGAGTTACTTTTTTTAAAAGAGGTTTTCTGACTAAATGTGCTCACAGACCTTTTACTTTATTTGTTCTTTGGGAACGGAGACACGTGGATGAAGCAGGGTTGAAAAGTGCATGGAACAAAAATAAAAAATAAAGTAAAAAAACTAAATATCAGAAAACAGCTTATGGGCACATCTCTGTAAAATGTGACCAATAAGTCTTATTTCCGGAGTCAAAAAGAAACAGCTAAAAGGCCAAAAAAAATGTTAGTGCCTGTGGTCAGTGCAGTGGTCGAAACATAACACAAACTGAAAGAAGCACAATATCCACCCCCATCCTGCGCACACACCATCAGCACCTGCAGCTCACTCCTCTTCCTCCATTTTCATCAGCTTGTAGAAGAAAAGAGAAAAGCAGAGAGAGAGGGACTACCTGAAAATGACTATAGTGGTGGAGATATAATTGCTTTCTTGTCTTTTTCGGTTCTTTCCCAAATGCAGGAAGTATAGCTGTGAGTGACTGAGGTTATCTTCACCCTGCTATCTGCTGAGGAAGCACATTAATGAATAGTGTATTAAAAGTTTGAGAGAAAAAAAATACCCCACCATTCTGCAAAAACTAGAGTTTTTTTTCCCCCAAGCCAACAATAGCGTTTGTATTCATTTCTTAAAAAATAAAAAAAAATAAAAAAAATAAAAAATAGACAGAGGCCTTGAGGCATCTTTCACCTAATTTATTTTTATTCAAGCAAAAAAAAAAAAAAAAGAAAAAAAAAAGAGTAATATTCCCTGTCGTGCATGCGTAATTGATTAATTTCACAGTTCTTCAGTCGATTCTCAACTTCACTTGTTCCTTTTGAGGAACAAACCTTTGGCCAGGCAAAGACACAGATAACCAGAATGGTGCAGGTAAATTAAAAAAAAAATAAAAAAAAAATAAAAAAAACAACAGATAAAGTTTGTATAAAGGCAGGAACAAAAATAAAATAACAAAAAAAAAAAAATAATAATTTAAAACAGAGACCCAAAAAAGCATTCCAGATTCAACACCTTGCATCTGCACCATGAACTGTTAGTGGAATTTATCGTTTGGGTGGCTCTATAAGCTAAAAATCCAATTACTGTATTGTGAATGCTTGTTTAATTAGCCTTGTTTGATAGGCTGCCCATCAATTATGTGGCTAATTGCCATCCTATCAGAGCAAATAAAATGCACTATCGCACCCCGGCGCTTGCATGGCTGCACCACATGATATAATTTCCTTGTGAATCATCTGGATAACGAAAGGAGGAAGGATGAGTGACACCAACGCGAGTGTGTGTTTACTGTGTGTACGTGTTAAAAGATGGAATGCTGCGACAATCTTGGGCAATGACTCAAGTCTTAAAGCTGGTTTGACAACGTCTCCATGGCAACAGCAACCGAGAAGTGTTCATCTGTCTTAATGGAGGAAGAGTTGTGTCTGTGAGTGGGCTTGTTGTTGGGTTTTCCATTCTAAAATACTCATGGAGTGGATTGTTAGTTTTATCTAAAGACAGACTGTATCTGCTATGCATCGTATAATATTAAAGCCCTACTTCTATCACTTTTGGTCAGACAAGATAAGGTTGTGTGGTATTTGTTAAAGATCAGAAACCCTCACCTAAAATTACTGCATTAAACACATACACTAAATTATTAGATAGTTCGCTAACATGACAGACAACCGCACACACAAAGGCAAAACCATTTTTGTCCACTTTTCACCTTTCTGCAAAAGGCAAGGAAAAAGAAACATTAATTTTTCCATTGCAGTAAACAGTTCTGCTCAAATAAATACTAACAGATTTGCTTTCATGTAGACAAATTCTGATCTAGCAAACTGGTCTTAGATCAGTGTATGTAGCTAAAAATGCATTACTCTGCCGTGGAGTCTCTTGCTGCCATATTTGCTCCTTTTAGTGCTCTCCTGCATTGTGTTCTCTTGATGGAAATGCAGCAAAGAGCAACTAGATTTTTACGTCGACTGGCCCATGTGAAGTAGAAGAGACTGTCATTATGCTGTTCAGTGGAGCAGCAATATCTCTGCTGCTCGGGGACATTGGTTGCCTCAGCGTATAGCTGGCCTGCCCACCTCTAACTGACGGTCTACCTGCCTGCGAGATTATCTATCTGCCTACTAGTCCTTCTCGTCTGGTGTGTAGTTGTGGGTTTATCTGTGCATCTAAAGAGAATCACATGCTGTAACCCTGGGATTGGGCTCTTGGCTACAGGACAGTTGTACAGATAACAGGTGTTCTTCTGAAAGATTACTGGGCCACCATCTACTGTGTTAAATCTAACTGGTATGGTTGTGAAAGGAAACCTCTTACCCTTCACTTGCTCTTTAACCTTTATTATCAACCACTGCTAAAGGAGGAGTAATAATAATAATTTTGCTCATGTGTGTGTGTTTGTCTGTACGACCATGTTATCTATTAATCATCATTATACATAGCTAAGATGGTTCAACTTCACCTCAAATTAATAGGTACACTCTTAACACAACTTCCTTCCGATGCTTGAAGGGTTTCATCACAATTCAAGCATCCTGAAAGAGAAAGGAGGGAGGCAGAGGACCAGTGAGCATCCGATGAGCCACTATTCAGGATGAAACAAATAAGATCCTGAGTACAACAGGAGGAAAGCCTTCAATGATGAACTGATAGGTGAATGTCTCGAGGAGGAACGAGAGAAGCCATCATGGAAAGATAAGCCCCTGCACAATATGTACCATTGACAAATTGAGAAAGAGGCTGATATCAACAAAACCTACCAGTGACTATAGGGTTGGACTGAAGAACAGCACAGAGCCATTAGTCATGGAAGCACAAGTGCAACAGAGGTTGGGGTCTACAATACCAGACACCCAACATGCAGGCTGTGCAAAGATGTTCCTGAGACAATCCAAAAAATTATAGTAGGACTTAAGATCCAGCCAGGCAAAGCATACATGGAATGCCATAACTAAGCGTCTAGAAAAATATATGGGAACATCTGTGCTGAGTATGGACTGGAGGTCCCACAGTTTAAGTGGTAGACATTCCAAGGATGGTGAAGTATGGAAGGGCTAAGATACTGTGGGACTTCCAGGTCCAGAATGACAAACAGGTGATGGCTAATCAACCAGATATTGTGGTGGTCGACAAGCTACAGAAGAAGGCAGTGGGGACATGACTGTAAGACCAGGAAGGAGCATGAGAAGTTAGAGGAATACCAAGGGCTGAAAGAGGAACTACAAAAGTTGTGGAAAGTCAAGGTATCAGTAGTTCCAGTGGTCAGTGGAGCACTTGGTGCTGTAACCCCTAAACAGGAGGGCTTCAACAAATCCCAGGAACAATTTCAGAGATTTCTGTCCAGATGACCACAGTCCCAAGTACAGTTAAGATACCGCACAGAACACCCAAACTCCCAGTCCTCTGGTAGAGAATCCATGTCTGAAGTGAAGTGAAGTGGAGTGGAACCACCCAAATGGAAGAATGGGGTGAACTGGGTCTATTTCTTTTGCATATTTCCAGAAAACAGTAACACAGCAGACAACAATGCCAAATAAACAGCTTTGAGCAATGCAAGTTCTGTTTCATTTACATAGGTGCTGTAGGAGTGTTCAGTTTGCTTGGTCAAGCATAATACATTTATATATGGACCAACCAGAGCCTATTGAGATAAGAAAGTACTATTTTTAAGTCGGGGCTAAACTGATCAGATATATGTAAAGGACTACAAATGGACACAGTACTGCCTGTGTGAAAACAACAAAAGGTGATCTTCTGTCTTCTGAATGAACCCATAATGAGCCTAAACACACCCAGAAAGCATGACAAGAACTACCTGAAGTCCAAAGAAAATCAATAAATTCAGGATAAAATGGATCATAGTGACCTGCCCTCATCTCCCCTGAACATTTGTAGGGGCACTTATGTTAGAGGGTCGAGCCATCCTGACATAAAACAAAGTTGTGTAGAAAACTGTCAAGACATGCTGGGTTGTTGGTTATAGCAGTGCAAACAGAGGCGTCTCAGTAGCATTTGAGATTTAATTTAAAATTATTACTGTGATACAAAAAGAAAACAACTATAGTGCAAACATTTCAAGACTATCTGGATATCTGTTATCCAAAACAAGTGAAGTATAAGCAGTGGTGGGATGTAACAAAGTATAAATCCTTTTTGCCTTAGATAAGATAATTAAGCCTTGATTGATTCATTGTTATTATTTGTTTATTATTGTTGTTGATTTTAGTTTGATTATTTTTGTAATAAAACTTCAAAGACAACTTTGCTCTCTTCATTCAGATGAATATTCATGTGTTATGGTATAAAACTCCCCATAGTTAACAGATTCTCCTTCAGTGACTGACTCTGATGATTAAAGGGTGAATATATTAATTAAGTTGTTGTTGGTCAGTAAACTGACCAGCTGGTGCACCACTTTAACAAGAGCTAAATAAACAAAACATATGTAGTGACGGGGATGGAGAAAGTGTCACCCTTCTTCCTCCATCCCACATCCCTTCTAATTGCTACACTTATCAAATTAAAGATTAAATAATTTAAACAAAATTGATGGGAAATCTGTTCCATCTGACTTCACAGTGTCAAAAGTTTATCCTATAATGTTGAAATTATACTTAAATAGATGATGTGATTTAAATTAAGCTATATGAGCACAGTGACTTCTTAAAGAGCTTTATTAAAACAGACTCTAATTTAAAGATCCCCCCACCCCCCACCCCCTTAGTGCTAATCCAGGCCTAGTGGTCTCAATCTTGACAACCAATGAAATAAAAGCTGGCACCCTCAGCTTTACATTATCACCAAATGATCTAGAAACTCTGCCTGCTGGGGCTGAGGCTCCCTCTATCTTTTTTGCCTCAACACACCAGGGCTACAATTCCTCTCGACAGGTTTCCAGTCGCAGTGTGTGTGTGTGTGTATGTATGTGTGTGGGAGGGGTGTGTGCAATGTCTGAGTTTCATGTGTCATGATACTCGTGCCACAGAGTAGATCTTTAGCTAATTGCAGCCATTAGGCCTCCAGAGACCGTCTCTGAATCTTAGCATGCTTAATGAGGAGTGAACAGTGAGATAAATGAGATGTTGTGTTTCTCATGTTGGAACAATGATCGAGTGACACTGGAAGTGAAGTTGAGAGGAGCTCAGATCATCTGAATTTCTTCTTGTGACCCTTGTGCCAACATCAGTGAAGCGGTAATACTTCAAATGGTTTTGAACGACATGAATAAAGATTATTTTAATTGTGTTTTTGAGCACTGATAGGCTCATGTTCAGGACTGAATAGGAGCTAACGTGACTCTGACCTTTTTATTAATTAAAGCTCAAGCATTTCTTTAAGGGTTGCATGTCGTCCGCCACCATTTATGCAAAAGTTCAAGACTAAGATCATCCCATGATGAGAAGGAACTGTGTTATCTATTTTGGTCAAACCTTGAAATTAACTATGCACAGACGTATGTGGTATTGTAAGATCTTGTATGATCTGTTACTGCTTGGGGTTTATGATGAAAGAGTGACGGCTCCAACCACACCCAATCTGAGCTCCATATGTGTAAATAGTTTTAGGTATAGCCATATTTGTGTAGATCAAGGTTGATTAGCCATAGTAGCCATGTTGAACTGAGTGAAATCCAAAAGTTAATTAGATATAAATGTACTGTACCTCCAATATTAATTTTTGAGAGTTTCATCCAAATCCGTCGAATGGATCATGAGATATTGTGCTAACAGACAAGCATAGCTGAAGCCATTGTTAAAAATCTGAGCAAATATATTGCACAATATGCAGTGCTTAAAATATTTGTTGGCACCTAAACTCAGCGACATTAAATTTTAGCTCAACGTGTTTATAAAGTGGCTGTTATGTATTTTGATATTTGCTGAGGTTACATTGCTGCGGCAGCCATCTTGAACTGTGCTCACTCTGAAAGTTTATCCGTTTTAGATGCACATCCACTGATTAGTTTCTGACATTTCTTTAAAATTTCATTAGTGGTTTGTGAAATCCTTTGCTAACTCTTCAAATGTGCACAAATATGCACAGACATAAACAGAAACACTATCACTCATGACTTTACCTTTTTTTTTACCATCAAGCCTAAAGGTGGCTCATTCAAATGCAACATGACCATCATTAAATGATAATAATAATGTCATTGTGCATATTTTAGATCTGGAAACTCAACAGTGAGAGCAGTCAGGGTGCTATGTGAGCTCACAGACATAGTTACAAGACACTTTTGATTCAGAAATAAACATTTCCTTTCTTTATGTTTTTTTTATAGATAAGGATAATTGACCATTTGTGATAGCCGGTGATCATTCAAGGTGAAGATTAGCTTGAATCTACTCTGTGTTCTGTGCAAATGGTTTACAACTGTCCTGGAGAAAACATGTGGTGCTTTGATCGAAAGCCAAAGCTACAAGCTGTCCAAGTGACTGTGGACTCTTCCAAGCTGCAAGCAACAAACACAGACAGCTTTTCTTATGAGACTGCCAGAAAGTCAAACTGAGAAAACTGACAACACACTGAGAACAAATAAAAAGCAGATTTTCTGGTCTTACCAACCTGAAGACTGCACCAGTCCAAACTTCAGCCTGCTTAATTACGTTTAAAACAACTAATAGTTTCACCATAAAGGTTCAAAAATTGCAGACCACATTTTGATCCCTATTTAATTGTTTTAAGGTAGCAACCTAAAACAACATTTATTTATTTATTTACTTATTTATTTATTTATTTAAGAATTGTGCCGCACAGGGTGGCTGTTGGAGTGGCTCTGTTACTTTCATTCTGAGAATTTGCTTTTGGAAACTTTAATTTGTCTTTTTCTGGATGTAAATCCCCTTTTTTGGATGATTGTTTCCTCTAGTATCTTATGCTGTGCAGCTGGAAGTATTTTTTTTTAATAAAACTTTTGGTTTTGGACATTTGCTATGATGCATGACCATGACAAGTTTATTTATTTATTTATTTATTATAACTGGAAGCAGCCGATTAACACCTCAAAATCTCAAATAAAATCGCAGCTACAGCCCCTAATCTCAAATGAGTTGAAAAGGAGGTGCTGTAGATGCATTCCTGTCTCCCTGCTGTCTGTGCTCGAGTGCCTGAGCAGTGAGATCCTGGAAATGGTAGGAAACATGGCTCGTGACAGCAGAAGGACCTGCAGCCGATTGTCCGCAGCAACGAGGAGTTTGGCAGCTGCTGGGAGGAGTGGCCATCGATCTCAGAGGAGTTTTATCTGGCATTCAGGCAGTTCTGCAGCCCAGGGGGGCTGAGTCTGCGTGGATGAATAGGGCAGCATCTGCGGCCAGTTTCTTAGGATCCACTGTGGGACAGATCTTTACAAGAGCTCCTTCCTGCCTACACCCATCAGCATCTATAACATCTCAATGAAATGAGGACTTCGATTTCCCATTGGGATTAATAGTATTTTTGAATTGACTTAAAAAAAATTTAATATATAGTTTATGCAATTGATGGTCAAAAGAATATTTTAGTAGCAGTTTGTTTAAATACTGTTTCATAAACTTATGTCACTTTCAGGCAGTGGCAGCTGTAGCACTTTCCAAAAGGAGTTTTTATGCTATACAGTGTCATGATCCTGGTGTCTTGAACCCATATGTAGGCAAGATGATGCAGGCAGGAGTGTAAAACAAAAACAATTTATTTTTAAA
>JARVLU010000489.1:8740077-8751132 GCA_031762415.1 Simpsonichthys santanae
GCAACGAACGGCGCGATGACGTCACTGGGGGCGGCGCCGTAAGTACGGAGCGCCGTAGGTCGATGGCGCCGTAGGTCAAGGACAACCTGTAATTGTGTTATCTGAATTTGACTACTCGGCCTTGAATTGGCCAGCTATCTCAAACTTCTCCTGGTTGTTAAAGTGAACAAGAAGATCCCCCACCACCACCACCACTCCCCTCCCAAGGACATCTGTGGATCTGTGTCAGAGTTGAGCCGGCTGATAGACACTGTACCATCTTTTCAGGACTATGGAACTTTCTGGTACTTTCTACGGACAACTCACTGCACTTGTCGGCCTCCTTATGCATAAATATATTATGATGTCATCAGTATGTTGCTGTTTCATGTGCTGAGGTCATTTTTTTTAGCAACTTTCACACTGTGTCCCGTCTAGGACACAATGTGAGATTTGATTTTTTTTTTTTTTTTACACCTCCACACCCCCTCATGTTTCTTTTTCCTTATCTGAAAAAAGGGCTGCGCCTCCTGAGGCTGGTGGTCTCAGTCACCTCCGTCTCCCCGTGTCTATTTGTTTATGTTTATATCCTCTCGGACGGGATGTACTGAAAATGTAATTTTGTTGTGTTCTGGTGCAATGGCAATAAAGCTGATTCTGATTTTCTAGCACTATAATGTTACTTTACCTTTTGTTTAGGAGTGTTTTTGTACGTCTGCAGGATGTGGGTGAACCGCAAATTCCAGGGCTGTAATTCTGCATCAGTTTGACTAACAAGACTGGTGGACACAACAAACAACAGAGGCCTTGAGTGCGTTTCTGTGTGTGCCACGGATGACAACACTTATCAGAATAGTAAAACCTTTAGCAGGCAGCCACGTAGGCAGAGAGAATGGTGGATTGTGCTCCAGAGAGCAATGACTCGTAACACTGATGGGGGACAGTAGGTGGAAGGACAAGCTGTGCTTGATTTACTTCTCAGTGAAGCCGCTCCGCCTGCTGAGACGTTAACATCACTCTCGGTTTCTGCTCCAGTCTTGTTTACATTGAAGAAATGACTGCTTTATATTCATGCAGAGCACAATATTGGAGAAGGAACAGTGAATTAAATTATTTAAAACTTTTTGAAGAGAACTGAAAAATACCTAATCCAATCAGCTGGCTGTAGCAGTAAACAAAGGAGCAGCACGAAGCTTTAGAGGCTAGGAGAAGCAGGTGCAGAGCACCGTGGTGGCCGTCTGCAGTCATCAAGGTTCAATCAGATCAGGAAATGATGCACTGCACAGTTTGTCCAGTCCCAGACGAGGCTGAGGACAGGTGAGTCTGATTAACGAGGAAGCAGCAAAATGTCTCTGGTAAACAGCAAGCAGACACGATTCATACATTAATGCATGATTGTTCTCAGCTGCACAGGATGGAGCTCATTCACTTTTAATCATTTCCAAAATATGTCTCTGCTAGCACGCAAACACAGAGGGTTGGCAAAACTCCTGTAAGGGTTTTGCATTGATGGAGAAATGTTGCCTCAGTTGCATTACTTTTGGAATACAACTTCAGATATAACATTTCTGATATTTTCCCATCATGAAAGTGGACTCAGCTTTGCAACAAGATGTTCCCACCACTGAAACCACATCTCTGAGAACAGCATCTGAATGGATTTTCAGCTGTGTGAAAATCTGAAAATAATTTGTGGTTTATCCACAACTAACAAGGGCTGGATTAATGGTCAGCACAGTGAGAACATCTTTATGTTTAGCACATGGGCTTTTGGAGACACAGCAGCTGACAGACTCAGTCTGATGGGAAAAGGTGGAGAAACAGCAAACTGGTTGAAAATATCCCTCTCAGTAACATTTCTATCTCCTTTTTATAACATCTGACAGGCTGTGGGAAGTAGTGGTGTGGAGGGTGCTGCAGCACCCCCAGATGGATACTAGAGGAGATGCATATCCAAATACATAACAAATAATACAAAAAAAAAAAAAAAAACTGATTTTGTTTGTGCTGCACGTGTTTATATGACAATTCTAATTCCATATTAAAGGGATCCATGATTAGTTGTAATAATAGAGTTTATTTGAGAATTTTTTTAGATGTAAGAACAATACAGTAAAAACATTGTAGGCTGTTTAGTTTTTATAAATTTAAATAAAATATTGTCACACAGATGTTGCCATGTTTTGTACGTTGCAATGCATTCTGGGTAAATGACAGCTTGGGACCTAAAAGTCCCAGGTTCGATCCCCAGTCACTGCATACCTTGTGGTGTCTCTGGACAGCACACCTCATCCCAAATTGCCCCCCACCCCCACCCCACCCCTGGTGCTTTCGATAGCTGCCCACTGCACCACCTGGTGGTGGATGGGTTAAATGCAGAGACTAATCTAGTCATTGTATGGAAACATACATTGATGACAATGTGTGACATTATTGTACCAATGCAAAAACCCTAAAAACTAAAACACTAACTAATTTCTGTTGTAAGCTGCCCAAAACATACTTTCATGTGATTATTTGCCTTTTTTTCTCTTTTTTGTTATGCCTGCCTTAAGTCTCGAGCCATGTTTGTCATTGCAGGATTTTGTTGTACTTGTTTTGTTTAAAAAAAAAATTGTGTGACATTATTATTATTATACAGTATTATTATTATATTTCTAGGTCCAGAGCAGCTGGAATGCCCCCTATACAATATGAATGTTTCTGTTCAGTGCCCTGAGACGACATCTTCTGTGATTTGGTGCTGTATAAATAAACTGAATTGAAACTGAATAGAATATTTCATCCAGAAGAGGCAATATTTTGCTTGACAACAGAAACACATTCATGTGGTTGCATACCAGGGTTAGACATGCAAACACACATCAGAACAACATGTGAAAACACAAGCTAATCTATCTGTGATTCGTTTTTTTATTACACTAATTACTCCACCGTCTTTTGACACTGACCTTTTGCACATCTGGTTTTCCTTACAAACCCCAAGTGACATGAGCTGGTGTTTGTTTTCCCGATGTAAGTGCTTGACCTTAAGTGCCTCTGTTGATTAATGTCTTTACAAGCTGGCACCTGTTTTGTTCGCTTTACATGTGCGTGTGCAGGGTTCTGCATGTATGCATATAACTCACACTGTTGCTCTGACTAACAGCTGGTGGCATTAATGATGAAATAAAACAATGATGGCAGCAAAGAAATACATTGAGGTAAACATGCAGAAATGTAATAGAGTTCAAATGGATTTATGGATTAAAAATAAAATAATCCACAAGAAATGCTGACCAAATAATTTTTTTAATCCTGTTAAAGTCTTTTTTACTGCATTTGTTTAGGATCTTTATATAGATGAAAGATAACACAAAATAAGTTTTTGTTTCTATTTTTGTTACCTGCCAGTTTAAAGAGAAATGTGGGTAAGAATGTTTTTGCCTGTGTCTGTGTGTGTTTAAGCATGTTGTTAACCACTAAATTGATTTTAATGATTTATTAATCTTTATTTAACCAGGCAAATCCCACTGAGATCACAGATCTCTTTTGCAAGAGAGGCCTGGGCCTGAAGGCAGACTAACATGCATGTTTTTGGTCTGTGTGAGGAAATCGAGTACTGTACATGGAAAAAACCCACGCAAGCACGAGAAGAACATGCAAACTCCACGCAGAAAGACTCCTGGTCCATCTGGGGATTGAACTCAGGACTTTCTTGCTGATGAAAGTTAGATAATTAAGTTGATTAATGTTTGGGCACAACTCCATATTTAAATAACTATCTTGGTCAGCAGCATAAAACTAAGGCATTAGTTTTATTTATTCATTTTTTTAAGGAAACTACCACCCCTTCAGCATTGTCTCAACACAACATGCCCACTAATTATCGCACAAGATAAATTTCACAAATAACAGCATGTTTAAAAAGTTTTGAAAAATTAGAATAAGATAAACAGAGTAAAGAGTGGCTTTACATATAAAACATCATTTATTATTATCTAACAACCTTTCAGTTTTTCACTTCACTGTAAATCACAGTTTTAATTGTCAGGTACAAAAACAGCTAAACCTGGCATAGCTTCTTCCAATAAAGTCAAAAACACTTTGTAATGAAAACAATAAAAAATGTTCTTAAATGTAAACATATATAATAAAGCTGCCTGTTTTAAGTGGACTAATACTTGTGACATTTAGGCCCCAAGTAGACCCCTAGAATGGTAAAGAACTGTCAGTGAGCCCATGATTACACTGACAATTGCATTTAATAAACCGTGGTACTGTATTGGTAAACGTGGATGCTGAGCTTTCCAATAATTCTCAGTTGGGTCATTTGGACAGATTTTTTAATTTTAATAGAAACGTTTCACCCTCCATCCAGGTATCAAATCGAATTGAGCATGAACTTTCTTGTCTTGAACCACTTTGGCTGTGGCTGCCTGCCTGAGAGGAGTCGACGAGGGACAGGACGGCCTCCAGAAACCATCTTGGCTCCAGCAAACTGGTTGGTCCACTTAAGCTGTTTACTGCTTGTGGGGGAAACAGTTTGCTGGAACTCCTCTGACTGATGACTGACAGGGGAGTGGTGGCTAAGAGGTTAAAGACGGTAGGCCTGTGATCGGAAGATCGCCGGTTCAAGCCCTGGTACCGACAACATCAAAAAATGTGGGTGGAAAAGGTGAAACACCCACACCTGCCTCCACCCTCATTCACTCCACTCTGAGCCTCTGACCAAGGCCCTCAACCCCCACCATCTGCTCCCTAAACAGGTCTCTCTTGAAAACGAGTTATCATGGCTCAATGAGACTACCTGTAAAAATAAAGGGCAAATATATATATTTTTTTTAAAGATGATGCCCTCCAGATGGAGGGTGAAACGTTTCTATAAAAAAGAAACTGTCCAGATGACCCGACTGAGTTATTGGATTTGGTACCTGAATTACTGAGCATGAACTTTCTTGCAATGTTGATCTCTGTTTCTTTTCTTTTCATGTAATTGCAATATGGTAGGAAATAGATAAAAAGCCCTATTATAATTATCTTTATTATCCACTTATACAAATGAATAAATTACAACAATAAGCTGCAAACAAAAGCTACCTTGGCAAATATTGTTTGAGAAAATGAATGTGTTCAATATGTTTAGCTAACTTAATGACACATAAAGCAGAGCTTAATGAGATTTGCTTTATGTAAACAAATGTTTATTCATAAAGACAAAGTACTGAATCATATACAGGGATAACAACGATATCCGCTTTGATCCAGTAAACTTTCATAGACTTTAAAGTATAAATATTTTTCTGTAAAGTTGTCACCAGTGAAGTTTAGTCAAAATGATACAAGGCAAAGCAATTAACAAGACTCATCTCCTTGAAGAGGCAATTTTTTGTGTAAAGTGCGAAATTTAGTGAAACAAAGAAAGATGGACTGTGTTGATTGTGTAGATTTCACCACTAAAGTGCTGTAAAGTCACTAAAATCAAAATAGTACAGACATTTGTTTGTAATCTGAAAAAAAAAAAACATTGCAACATTTATAATATTGCATACTAGTCAAACATTAAAAAGTGCACAATTAGTGTGCATTCAAGCACAGCAAGAATCTTCATGATAAGAATTGGTGTCCCAGAATTGTAAGTGTATATCCAGCAGTTAATGTTAACAAGAAGTTTACAGCCATAAAACTGTGCAGACACTTCCAGTATGTGGAGAACAAACAAAAAGAAGAAAAGGTCATTGATAAGCAAAAATATAATCTCATCTTCTTCTGGTTGAGAAAAATCTGGAGAAAAATATTGTTTTGTGTGGCGCTCTAAACCAATCAGGCCTTCTATGAAAAAGACAAAAATAAAATAAAATATATTGTTACTGAAAGAAACAACAGAAAGAAAATAATTCTGTAAGTTCATAATAACAAGGAATGTGCACTCACAGTAGCACATGGTAGAGGTCCAATCATGCTGTGGGGATATTTTGTTCTTTGTCATTGAACAAAGATATAGCTGAAACCAGAAGAATATTTGCCCAGGAAAAAATGGTTAGATGTGAATAAAGTAGGATAAAGATACATAAGAATGCTTTTTTTTTTCCTTCTGTGGAATATTGACCTGGGAACACATCAGAAGGAATGAAAATAAATAAACAAATACAGTAAGTAAATAAATTACAAAGCGAGAGAGAGAGAGAGAAATGAAAGGGTCCCATAAACCGTCAGTGCCATGTGGGCTCCCATTTGCCTCCAGTATTTTTCCAATGGAAAAAACTTTGACGAGCCCTCACAGGTGAAGTGATAAAAGAAACTGGTTCTTGTTACCATGGTACCTGACGATGAGCAAGCGATATTAGACAGCAAGTGAAAAATCTCTCCTTAAAGTTGAATGTTAAAAACCGGAAAAAAAAAAAAAAAAAAAAAAAAAATAGCAATTATAGATTTGAGCAACTCTGACAAGACCCAGATTGTGATGGATAGAAGATCTCAGCTGCCACCACACATGACCTAAAACTCCAACACACTTCTACCTGAACACTTCTTGCTGAATCTTCCACCTTCCAAGCTTGTGCCTGCTTAAAACTTTCCATGACCTATCACGCTGTCATACTCATAATCAAGAGCACTGTGTTCCTAATATGCACCTGAAGACCTCGCCAAGACCTTGTAAAGACCATCAACGTCCTTGATTTTTTTTTTTTTACATATTTTTATGTGTCCTGCTGTGATCAGCCACATGAGTCCGAATTTAAAAAGCATCCTCCTTTTTTATATTGTTCAGTTTTATACATTTTTGTTTAGAGCTTGAAGCTTCAAAGTAGAATAAGATATTATCAGTGCACATGTGTGGCCCTGAAGACTCTGAATCTGCCTCACACTGTCCATACAGCAATATTATCATTTTGCAGATATGACCACTCTCCATTTTCTAATGATTTTCTGTCTTGGTTGGTGGATAACACAACTTCCATTGTCTGTTGAAACTCAAGAGCTTAACCATAAACGCCTATTTCACCAATCGATACGGTAATTTCATACAGGAAAATATGAGCAGCTACAAATGGGGTTACGGGGGAGTGGGTAGGGAATAATGTCACTTTTTTATTCCCGAGACACATGGGATAAAAGCAGACATCAGTGGATCCGTCTGGCAGCAGTGAGTATCGGTACGCAAATGGACAATTGGACACTTTTATCTGCTGGCTTTGATGTTGGTGAGGAGGACGATAGTGCTTCAAGGACGACTGCAAAACGGTGGGAGGGGTGAGGCAGTTGAGGAAGACACATCGAGAAAGAAACACCATGGTGTTTGAGGAATCTATGACTGGAAATACTAATGTAAAGAAAAAAGACGAGCGTGCGCTAGATAAAACAGAAACGCAACAAAGAGGCAGATGCCTCAATACAGAATATTCTTTTAGCTGCTTTCAGAGAAGAGAAGTGGCCGTTTGATTCCATTACACTTCTATTACACCTGTAGTTAATGGGTGTGCCACAGTCTATTAGCTGCATTCATCTTTGCCTCTGATGTATAACAACATAGCGCTGAACAAAGACAGATGACCGTGCCTCCTTGCAATCATGCAAAAAAAATGAAGAAAAGAAAGGTGCACAAACATGTGAAATGCACGCAACCCAAACTGGTATATCATGAACACTGAGACAAACTGTAATACAGACATTAATCTTTGTCTTCCACAGCGCTGCAGATACGACTACTCAGTAGGTCATAACGGAAAATGGCAAGAAATCATTTTAATCTAACAAAATGACACAGATATGTCTCCGTAAAACCCAATGATTTAAGTGGAAGCTTTCTATTTAAGTTGACACGTACGATATAAACATGAGGAAAAACAGTGTATGCAGTAGATGATTCACTGAGACAATAAGATTTAGGTGATTTGAGGCTTCATTCACAAGTCACTTCTGTCTGGTTGCTTGAGAGGCTGAATCTATCCACTCGTTAAAGAACTGAGTGTGGAAAACTGTTGCAGCTGAAAAGAGTGGTGGCAGACAAGAACAGAACAAGGGTTAATGGTGTGACTTAGTTCAGCACCACAGATATTAACAAACACCAGCCGACAATTATATTATAATTATACAGCAATATAAAGCAATGGTCCAGCTAAGCAAATACCTTGTATAACATTTGACCTTGGTTTGTGACCTTGACCTTAAATATGAGGTGATAAAGTAGTGTATTTTCTGGTGTATAAGTCGCATTTATTTATTTTTTTAACTGATTTTCATGTCCTGCGACTTATACAGCAGAAAATACGGTATACTGTACATGATACCCTGTCTAGTGATGCATGTGTGTATGAAATGTTGTGAAAGCTTGAGCAGATCTGTAATTATGGATGTATGGACACATGGATGGAGATTATACTGTAAAACGCTCACTTTTCTAAGAGTGATTAAAAAAACCCTCTTATTTTGAGTGATGATTTAACGAATGATGGAAAATGTTTCTCCAAAGCTCATGTGATTTATGTTTTTCCTCTCTTAGACTAAACATAGGAGACCCCTCTATATTTAACCTAAACATAGTGAATGAGGATGTGAAATCGTTTCGCACACACATTTATTTTAATATGTCACTGAAATAAAATGTTGCATTGAAACGAAACGAAGTCCAACCCAGAAAACCTAAAGATTAAAACTCCTAGTGGTGTTTCAGCAGCAGTGTCTGCCATTACTGTGAGACAAAGGTAGACGTGCATGAAGAGCTCCCTGCACATTTAGTTAATTTAATAAAGAGATTATACATGATCTCAGCAGCACTTTTAACTGAGCCGCTCTGAAATGAGACTCTCATAGCTCCTCTCCTCCCCAGCTGGCTATGCTTCATCCCCAGCATAACCTATTTAGGACAGCTTTTAGGCCCGTCCATCGACCCTTATACTCTTTCACAATTCATGAGACCTAATCAATACGGACTGGAGAACCTATATGAAAAATGGTTTGAGGGAAACCACAGAGGAGAAGCACATGAAAGAGAAAGAGTGCAAGAAGACACCGCTTTCCAAATTCATATAACCGTATACGCAACATGACCTGACAGTAAAGTGACAGAGGCTAAAGGCGTTTTATTTTACCATTTCTCCTTCCTGCCTTCATCTCCCCACTCTCATAAAGCTCTGCAATAAACTAATTATGCTCAAAAACAATGAAATTACTCAAAGCTAATCGTCTGAGCCTTTTAGCTACCCTACTCCACTGTTATATTGTCGCTTATATTATAATGAAGAATAGTTTGCGTGCACCTTTTGGTCCATTTTAATTTAGATTAATTTTCTGACATTCTTCATTATGAGCATTATTAAGCTACACCCAGAAGCACAACAAGGCTCTTGACCTCAACAGCAGCTGGAATAAATCTTTTTCCATCATTCACTGGCTGCAAGCAGGCAAACATAACCTCCTCAATCCACCTGGAAACTATAGGGATGTGAGGACACTGCAAAAGATCTCAAGGAGGTGTTGAAATTAATTTTAAAAAAGCTCTTGAAAACGTACTCCATTGCCTGTACTGTGGCACACTGAACACATTTGTTTGACAAATGGCTTTATTTAAGGCACTATGACACTTTACTGTCAGATAAAGAGCCGAAATAAGTAAATTAATATATTTTCATAAACATACTTATAAGGAGTTTAATTTCTCATTCTGTGACATGTCAAAATATGCACTGTCAATAAAAAAAAATAAGAAAAGCTGAGCAAATGAACTTAAGCTGAGTTCAATCTCAATTATATTTTTAGACCTAGCATTCCTTGAATGAATGCATCATCTACCGCCTCTCATGCCAAACTTTTAAACTACGATTTACAAGAATATATGGATTTGTTTTGTTTTTTTGCTATTTTGGTCAAAGCTTGAAAATTAAAGATAATGTGGGATCTGTTTTAGCTCAAAGTTTAGATTCTGTGTTTCGCTGCTGTTTATCCTGGCTCTTGCAGCTGTTCCTGATCCAGTCCTCATGGAGGACTGTGGACCAGCAGTTCCACGCTGGATCATTGAAGCCTTCTGGGTGACTTTGTGACAGCTCCTGTTGCAGCAAGTACCGGTACTGTAATTCAGTACTTGAAAGTACTAACCTGTTTGTCTTGTGTTTTTTTCTCAAGTCCTGATCACTTAACCCTTGAGTCTCTGGAATCACCTGCAATCTTTTCTACCTGGCAACTCTGGACCTGATCTTCTGGTTTCTGTCCTGCCATTCTTCAACAAACCCCTTACCTGCAATACCTCTCTCTCTCAGGGTCTCCACCCTCCTCTCCAAGCTTCTTTCTCCTCCAAGAACCTGCAAGTTAAGATACAAACATCATTATTGAAGCCACCAATTATGAGTCAGGTCTTTTTTTTTTAATGTAAACATTTTGTTCTTTGTCCAAAGGAGTTCATCAGTCTGAGGCCCCACAACAAACTCAGTCCCACAAACAGCACACTCGCATAGTAGACCAACCAGTTTGATGGTGATAAGATAGTTTCTGGAGTCCGCCCTCTCCCCCGTCGACTCATCTGAGGCAGCCATGGCCAAAGAGGTTCAAAACGTCAAAGTTCATGCTCAATAATCCAGTTAAAACAAATCCAACAAAGTTAAGTCAGGTCCTCTGAACGGTTTCTTTTTGTTGAAACATTATATCTCTCACCCACAGGACTTCATCAGTCTGAGGAGCTACAACAAACTCAGTCCCAGTCAGAAACTGTTGTTGGTGGTGTTCTGGCAAAAACAAATCCATGATTACTTACTTGAAGGCGTGTCAACACCATGTCCCGGTGAGCTCGGGATGGAGCGCCGGACCTTCGGCAGCGTGCGTCCTGCTCCGAAGTCCTCGTGGGCCGGATACCAGCTCTCAAGATTCACTGATGGGTCTGGAGGTCTGGTAGCCAGCCCACGAGGACTTGTGAGCTGGACGCTCACTGCCAAAATCCGGAGGAGTTCTGGATGGAACGCTGGACCTTCGGTGTCCCCACTTGGAGGTCCTCATGGGCCGGCTACCAGCTCTCGGCCAATGGTTCTGGAGGTCTGGTTCTGCTCCAGTTCTGGTGCAGTTCCGTGGCTCCCTGCATCTGCTGGGCACTGAAGTCACTGTAATAAA
>JARVLU010000489.1:8767569-8780789 GCA_031762415.1 Simpsonichthys santanae
CATGTTGCTGCTGATCTGTTTCATGTTGCTGCTGATCTGTTTCATGTTGCTGCTGATCTGTTTCATGTTGCTGTGTTTATTCGTGCTCATCTGCTCACATAGACTCATGCGCTTGTTGCTGTTCGGTGTATTGTTTTTATGCTATTTTATGCTACTAGTGCTTGGTGTATTTTTATTGGCATTTTTCTTAGTTCATATCTTAGATCTTATTGCTGTTTTTTCTTTTACATTTATTGTTGGATATAACTGGGACCCTGTATAGTTTTGTTCGGGTGTAATGAGAAATAAAGAACCTTGAATCCTTGAATCTTTGAATCCTTTTACAACAGTTCCAAAATATGGCCACAAAAAGATGACTCACACTTTCAGATGCCCCTAGATTCTCAAAAATCACCAATCAAGCTGCCCTTATCCTATAAACAGATGCATTAATGAAGCTGGCATCAAGGAATTAAAAAAGAACATAGTATAAATCATAAATGAGCATGTTGGGCACCTACAACACAGGCCGTATGTCATCCCCACCTCACTCTATGAGCCGTGAGGCCGGCTTCCCCGTTCATACGTCAGCTGTTACGGCACTGTTACTATTGTACCCTGCTTGTTATCCAGCTGTTTAACTTTAACCTCCCATGCCACCTTGGCCCTTTCACAAGTCACACTAAGATGGCCAGGAATCGTGTAAGTCCCAGTTTAACATGTTTATTGAACTTAAACAATGGTAGTCTTATTTTACTCCTCTCTCAAACCACTTGTCTTCTCTGTCTAAATTTTGAGCAAAACTCTCCTCAAAAAATGTGTTTATTTTCCTTGAGATGCAAGTGGACCACAAATTCTTGACTTAAAGAGTTGCTTTTCCTGTGTTGTACCATGTGTTTATGTAGCTGTTGCATAGTTTTCCCTTATGTATCCATATTTAGACAAAAAAAAAGATACTAAATGGTTTAAGAGAGGAGTTAAGTATCCTTAACTAATGAGAACTGATAAGATGGTCTCAAATTTCACCATTCAAGCACATACAATGTAAAATATAACCCCCAGTCAGTTTCATTCCAGTTTGCACCATCATGAATGTGGCCTAAACATTGCTCATTTGTATCTGGCGAACATACAGTTATACAAAGAGAGGAAAAGTAATCTTCATCAAATTTCTGAGGTCAATTTTAAGATTACTGTACAAAGTATAAGCTGCTTATCATAGAGGCAGGACACAAATATAGGCAAATAAAATGCTTATTTTTAAGGCAGCAGGAGTGATTACAAATCTGCCATGAACCAAACATCCTCAATGTTGTTTACATTTTCAAAAGATGAAAAAAAAAATTACACATTTATTTTATTTTGCAAGTTTGAGGGAAGAGAGATGAGAATGATGAGGAGAATGAGAGTGGAGAGTGGGCAGGCAGGTGAGTATTGAGGTAGATATGTCGAGCTAACTTCTTCTTTCTTGTTTTCAAGAGGAGTGAGGAGTTTATTTTCTTGATGTAAATGTAATGAATGAAGTGTTCATCAAGAAGAGAAGGTCACTGATCACACAAAGAGATGATGTGAAGAGAACACAAACCTCATGTAAACTGTAGCAGTGTTTCCGTTACCATTAAGCAAGCAGGGCGCCCTGCCCTGTCAACAGAACTGAGCACCCTACCCACAGAACCGAACCGTTCAGTAGGTTCAAAACTGCATGTCTGCATTCTCAACCTGAAATGTAAGATGGGTCTTTTGATACGGTTGGGAACGGAGAAAGAAGGGAAAATGGGAAAGGAATCCTCCCAATGACCTGGTATCTTTTTTTATGGCTTACTTCAGTTTAAAACGCTGACAACTCTGAACTCTTTTAGTTTGAGTTGCGAGATTCCATTAGATGAATGGTAAATGGACTACGTAGCACCTTTATATCTTATCCAGATACTCAAAGTGCTTTACTCTACAATCTGTGTCCTCATTTACCCATTCATACATCACTCTACTGGATCCCTACAAAGCTAATTGAACAAACCATTCTAAAGAGACTAATCAGTGCTTTATCACATTTATACATCGATGGGACACATCTGAGACACATCTGAGGCAATAACTAAGAAAAACACCAACTAAAATTACACTAAGCACTAATTCTATGATATTAGTCCTTACTGTATTTTTAGTTGGTGTTTTTCTTAGTTCACAAATCTTAGTAATGTTTTATTTTGCATTTTATTGTTGGATGTAACTGGGACCCTGTGTACATAATTTCGTTTCATCACATGTACCACATGTGGTGCAAATGACAATAAAGATTCTCTGATAATGGGTTCAGTGTCTTGCCCAGACACACTTTGGCATGTGGCTGCTGATGGATTCGAACCCCCAACTCTTGCATTGGAGGACGACTGCTCTAACCACTCAGCCACAGCCGTCCAATGTTTAAGATGAGATGCAAACTATCTTGAAAATATCTAAAAGATGTCAAAGTGTCTTCATTTGAACTTGTTAGAATCGCCAAAGCCTGGATGGCTGAGAACGTTCACAAACATGTTACAACTTGGTGCACACATACATGGAGCCACAGAGACGCACTCTTCAACAGTACATTACCCTTCTGTCCTTCACGATAACGCCAAGTTCCTTGAGGAAGGATTTCTATGGCTCTTTCAGACACACACACTCACACACAGTCACCAATTTACTTGACTGTTTATGGACTGGGCAGCAAATTGGTTTCTATAAATATCTTGTTTTTCCCCGTTCTATTAGTTTTCATTTTGCAGACCTTTTTCTTCTTGACGCCACGCAACATTAACATAAAAACCCATTAGGCAATTTAATTTTTTTGTCCATTGATTAATTTTACAGATGAGCATCTACTGAGTGGGTGTAGCAGTGAGCAAAACCCAAGCACAATTAATTTTACAGGACTGGCATCACCTGTCAGAAACTCATCAAGCACGTTCTGTCGCAGATGTTAAACGACTTCTCGACGTGTCATCAAACAGCTAAGGTCACGACGCCTCCTGCGCGACTTGCAACTCTCAGCACGTCCGTGCAAACATAAAAATGCATGGCGCGCAGGGACCCTCTATCACCTTACTGTTAAATTTGATTCATGAAAAGTGACAACAGCATCAGTGTTTTTAATTATTAATCGGGGAGAGTACAGAGGAGTCATCTCTCAATCCTCCCACAAAGGTAACGGGGTTATTTGTTGTGGCGGCGCCGCTTACAGTTTGATTCATTTGACAACCCTTCCATTGTGTCAATGGGAGCAGCAACATGAAGATAAGACGGCTATTCTCGTTGATCCGGTGACATTGAACCTGCATTACAGGAAGCTGCGCACACACATTCTGATTTAATCTTAAAATGACCGCTTCAACTCCTCCACTGCTGACAGAGCTGCTATTAAAGGAGCTGACGGTGAACAGGTGACCTCCATTAAACTGCATCTTCACGAGACTCAAACTATTTCTGTTTACTTTGAGTTCCAAGTGGAACTGTAAATTTGAGTTTGCGGGATTGCACGCTGGGTTTATCACTCAAGGCGTCTGCCACGCCCTGCAGGAGTAGCTAAGGCACGGCGAGCATTTCAATTTGCGTTAATGGCAACCCTCCTGTGAAGGAATTCAGTACTCCGAAACCTTTTCACTGCTCCGTTGGCAGGACTGCAGGAGCCCAGAGAAAATTAGTCTCCTAGCTTGAAGATGCCTTCTAAGCCATGGCAGAGGTCATCTAGCTTAGATCCTGATTTAACAGAAGAAAAGAGCAGACTTGTCACTGCCTTTGAAATGTCTGAATGGTTAAAGTCAAATTAAAGTTGGTAAAATTGGCATCAACAATGTCCACATATTTTAATCTATAGGTCAATTACTTGAACTGTTTGACGAGTTTGGTAAACCTAAAGCAGGACATAGAGGCAGGAGGTCATGAAAAAGGCTGGATGAGACAAGGAGAACAGCTTGGTTTAAAGTCAGGACACTTGAACTGATGCTTTGGCTGGATGTCCGGTGAAGTTGAGCAGGTAGAATGCTAAATGGAGGCAGATCCGGTGAGCAACCTAATGAGATCAACCAGGAGACAGTGCAAGAGTGGCATCACACTAAATAGTGTTTTTATCACCCCTTTGGCTTCAGTGGGAGGTGGGTTGTTACCTGTATGTCTTTGAAATGTGATGTTTTATTCTGTTAGCTCAGTCCTCACTGATTAGTCTCTTTAGAATGATTTGTTCAATTATCTTTGTACAGATCTAGTAGAGTACTGTATGAATCAGTAAATGACGGCACAGGTTGTTGAAAAGCATTTTGAGTATCTTGATAAGGCTTGTATAAGTACAGTCCATTTATCATTTACATGTGGAATATGAAGAACGATATTGTGTACTCAAGGTCCCAGTTACATCCAAAAACAGCAAAAATATAAAGAATAAAAGAAACAGTATACAGTATAAAGATCCTTAGATCAATATGCTAAAAGATCTAAGATACTGTATATGCTAAACACTAATAATGTAAAATAATATGGTATATTAAACAGCAGCTCGAACATGAGTCTGTAGTGAAAAGATGGGTTTGAATGAATATAGCAGCATGAGATAGTCAGCAGAATGAGATCAGCAGCCTGGATAATCACAGATAAGTCATATCACCAATTAAAGTGGTGTTACAATGGTCATTCTTTTCCTTTCAGTGATTATTCCAGCTAGAGATTTATGAGTCTAACAGCTTCAGTGTAGAACTTGTTCCTCACTCTAGTGGTTCTACACTTAATGTTCTGCAACCTTCTGCCTGAGGGGACTGGGGTAAAAGGTGTGTGTGTGCTGGGTGAGTGGGGTCCTTCATGATGCAGGTGGCTCTCATCCTGCATGTGGAGGTGTAGATGGCTGTGATGGTGGGGAGACTGACTCCAACATCTTCTGTGCAGCCTTCACCACTCTCTGCAGAGCTTTTCTTTCTGCAGCTGTGCAGCCCGGGATGTCCACCACCAAGTTCGTGGATGGACACTGCGAGAAGCACCAACAACCTTGCGGCCAAAGCTAAAGGCAGCTACCTCAACAAGCGAGATGCGAAACATGGCCCACTCAGACTCAATGTCCCTCACATCAGATGGGATGTGGATAAAGCTCTCCCGGAGGTGTGAGTTGAATATCTCTCTGTCGGGTTCTTCTGCCAGGCATTCCTTGCAAACCCTCACTACACGTTTGGGTCTACCATGTCTGTCCAGCATCTTCCCCCGCCATCTGATCCAACTCACTACCAGGTGGTGCTCAGTTGACAGCTCAGCTCCTCTCGTCACCCAAGTGTCCAGAACAAATGGCCGCAAATCAGATGATACGACTTTGAAGTCAATCATTGATCTACGACCCAGGGCATCCTGGTGCCAAGTGCACTTATGGACACCCTTATGTTCAAACATGGTGTTCGTGATGGACAAACAATGACTAGCACAGAAGTCCAACAACAGAAGACCACTCGGGTTCAGATCAGAGAGGCCGTTCCTCCTAATCACGCCTCTCCTCTCCACGAATGACAGTGTGACCACGTGACTTATTACCCACGTGGGCATTGAAGTCCCCCAGCAGAATAAAGGAGTCCCCAGCTGGCGCACCTTCCAGCACAGCTGCCAAGGACTCCAAAGAAAGCCAGATACTCTGAGCTGAAGTTTGGACATAGGCACAAACAACAGTAAGAGCCCGTCCCCCCACCCGAAGGCAAAGGGAAGCCAGTCCACCCTCTCATCTACTGGGGAAAAACTCCAACACACAGGCACCAAGTCAGGGGGCTACAAATAGACCCACACACGCTCGACACCTCTCACCATGGGCAACTCCAGAGTGGATTAAGGTCTAGCCCTTCTCAAGGAGATCGGTTCCAGAGCCCATGCTGTGCATCGAGGTGAGCCCAACTATATCTAGTCAGTACCTCTCAACCTCATGCACAAGCTCAGGCTCCTTCCCTGCTAGAGAGGTTCCATTCCATGTCCCAAGAGCCAGCTTTGGTAAGACAGGGTCAGAGCTCCAAGGTCCCTGTCTTCGGCCACTGCCCATAACATCATGCACCCTACTTTTATGACCCTTCCTTCCTGCAGGTGGTGGGTCCACAGGAAGACAAACACATGCTGCTCCTTTGGGCTGAGCCCGACCGGGCCCCATGTGTAGAAACCTGGTCACCAGGCGCTCGCCAATGAGCCCCTCCCCCAGGCCTGGCTCCAGTGTGGGGCCCCGATAACCCACATCTGGGCAAGGGCCACTGAGTTCCTTGTTTTATTTTGTCCATAACAATCTTCTGAATTGCTCTTTGTCTGGCCTGTCACCTAGGACCAATATGACTTGGTAGACCCTACCAGGGGAAATTATAATTGCCCCCGACAGCATAGCTTCTAGGATCATTCAGGCGCACAAACTCCTCCACCACGATGAGGTGGTGATTTGAGGAGTCTGTGGAAAAAACTTCTTCTGTGTATTTTAAAAGTGGGAACTGGTGAGTTTAATCATTTTTAAAGTTCTTAGACATATCTGAGACCAGAAGTTTTGGTCAAGGTTGACTGACAAGTCTGTCTCCCATTTTACAATGGGATGGGATATAGATTAATCTATTTTAATGAGTGTCCGGTAAACCTTAGATAGTAATTTGGGAGAGTTAAGATTAAGGAATTCTAATACACTTGTTGGCATTTCAATCCTAGTGTTATTATGGTTAAATTTATTTTTTGTTCTAGATTTAATTTGTTGATATTCTAAAAATGTATTCTTATCTATCCCATATTGTGTTATTAATCTGTTAAATGGGATATACTATATTCTACTTCCTGATATATGTTCCAAATATTCTATTCCTTTACACCTCCAACCTGGGAAATGTATCATATTCTCTTGTAGGATATCAGGGTTGTTCCAGATGGATATATGTCTCTATGGAATATGTGAAGACTGTCATTTTATGAAACTCCCAACAAGCTGTCAGAGAGGAGCTGATATTGATGATTTTAAAGCTCTCCTGTCTTTTAACAAGAAAGCCATAATGTTCCCAAACAGGAGACCGCAACAAGATGCTAGGCTGCTAATGCTACGCGTGCTGCAAGATAATAGCGCCTTGCTGCAACACGCCAAGGAATTTTAGTTCCGCAGCGCATATATTCTCCTGTTAATAACATTTAATGAGTGAAAAAAATAACCGAAACGGTACGCAGGTGGACCGAACCGAACGTGCCATACCGAACGGTTCGGTACAGCCACGTGTACCGTTACACCCCTAGTTGTCATGAAGGAAATGTGTCCGATGGTACTTTGATAAATCAGACTGCGCTTGCAGTCCACACAGCTCTCCAAATGCTGATGTTCACAGCTGGTGACACGTGTATCTGATAGAAAATGTCCGTACCGTTGTGTTTGAAGGGGCCACTGTGGCGTAGAGGTAGGGCAGCTGACATGGGACCAGAAAGTCACAGGTTCGGCAACTTCCCATCATGCCCACATGTCGTGTCCTTTAGCAAGGCAGCCAATTCCTAACTGCTCCTCGGGCGCTTACACAGCTGCCCACTGCTCCACCGTGGTGCATCTCGCGTTTGACAGGTTAAATGCAGAGAACTAATTTCATCATTGTATAGAAACATACGATGGGACACACCAATAGCACTTTTTATATACAGTATATTAAAGCATTTTCTTATTATCCAAACACAGACATATTCTGCCACTTAGAATTGTCTCAATCCCTGGGATTTTCTGTTTAAAGTTTCTTTATTGTTAAATCGATTTGAAAAGCCTTTTTTCTTCATATTTATTTTTTGTCCTGGGACAGCAACATGTTTTCTGCATGTTGTGTTTCTGCTGAACGTCTTTCCCAAAAAATAATGAAATGGCACATTTTATAAGAAATTATTGTTTTGGGGGGGTGGGGTTCTGTTTAGTTTGAAGGAAATCAACTCAGATGTGTTCATGAGACTTTAATCATTTTTATTTTATTATGTTCTGTTTATTCATTATAATAAGTCATTGAAGCATCATTTTTACATTTTGAAACGTGTCCCCTTGAATTAGTTGAAATAAACTGTTAGTTGTGTTGGGATTAATAAGAGGCAGACCTCATTAGTTGGAACAGATTTGTTGTGTCCACAGTTAGATGTTTGGTCAGGCTGCTCTTCAAGTTACACGGCCTTCCAGTGAAGATGATGACCTCATCTTTTTTTCTGATAAGCTTGTTTAAAAAAGCATTGTTTACATTTTGTCTTAATCTAAATTGCCTCTAGGGGTTGTCTTAACCCTGGGATGTTTTCTGTTGGACACTTTTTAATGAATGGACCTTCCTGTCTCCATATCTGTTTCTGCCTTCACGACTTGCTTTAGTTACATTTATCCATGTTCTGCTCCTCAGGTGCTGTCCAGATGCTCTCCACGACCTTCATAGGCTGCCTGAAGATGTATATTCCCTGTTGCCTTTACCAGCACAAGTCCAGATCTGAGTATCCTCCCAACTTCATCATGATCATGCTGTTTGTTGGACTCATGAGGTGGTTGCTTTTATCCTTGAACAGAATATTTAAATACACAGAAGTGAATGTGTGCATGTAAAGAGAATATTTTGCTTTTGAGTGTCAGAATCTGTTCCAAACAGCACAAAGTTGGTGATAAGAACCGATCTGGTGCAAAACAAACATCAAGTGAGGTCACTTTGCTCTTGTTAGGTTCACCACTGTGGTTCTGGGCTTAGTGAGCCTGAAGAATGTTGCCGTGTCGTTCGCTGAGACGGTGAAAAGCTCAGCGCCCATTTTTACCGTCATTATGTCCAGGCTGATCCTCGGAGAGTACACAGGTGAGCAAATATACAAAAGAATAGAGAATACAAACTGAAAGGAAGGCCTCTTGTATCTTTACCGATGTAGTTTTGGTCTTGTAGTTTGAATCGTAGGTTACCGACAGACACTTCACTGTGCTCTGAATAGTTTGAATAAAATAAAATGCACAAAATGTTTTATTTACAAGAGGAATCAGGATGTTTAACTGTTTGTTTTTCAACCTGCAGGTCTGTGGGTGAACCTGTCCCTGTTTCCTGTCATGGTTGGCCTGGCCCTCTGCACAGCTACAGAGATCAGCTTCAACATGCTCGGCTTCTCCGCTGCTCTGTCCACCAACATCATGGACTGGTTTGTACAGCAGCTGCACCACGCCCGCCACGACTGTAGCGCCTTAGCTAACTCTGCGTTTCTTATCTGCAGCCTGCAGAATGTTTTCTCCAAGAAGCTGCTGAGCGGTGACACGTACAGATTTAGGTACACGTTTCTTTATTGTTTGAATTTGTTTGTGGGTCATACGAAACTGATGAAGTTATCTCGTTTCAGCCCTCCAGAGCTGCAGTTCTACACCAGCGCAGCAGCAGTCATCATGCTCATACCTGCATGGGTGTTCCTCCTGGTGACTAAACACACACTTGTTAATTCCTGTGCACTTCATCACTGTTACAGCTACAAACTCCTCATTAGAGCACATAATGGGCTAAAGCTGGTAGTTCTTAGTGGAGTATTTTTGAGGTAGGATGACTTCATTAATCAGTTCAAAAAAGCATTCAATACAAAACAACTGGACTTTATTTGTAACAGAAGATGTTTCGCTCTTCATCTGAGGAGCTTTCTCAATTCAAAGAGCAAAGAGTGTGGGGTTCAGGTTATAAAGGCTGAGTGAGATTAGATACACATACATATTTAGATTGACAAATCACACCTTAAACAGTAGGTGTTTCTTAAGGTCTTTGTTAGTCTAATTCACAGATGATGCTCCTCTGTTCCCATCAGGTGTGAAAACTGTTTGGGAATCAGTCCTAAAGCTGCATTATACGTTTTTGAAAGTTGGAATCTGAGACCACCTCCTTTGTTAAGAGACGTTTTTTCTCTTAACATAAACAGCTTCCTTCACGGTCCGTGAACACAGATGGTATAGAACATTTTTTATTTTATTCATCATGTCCTGGATGACTGAGAATCTTCATCAGCTTTTTGCGTCATAAGCTGAATGAAATGCAAAACCTCCGGTTGGAAGCAACTAATGCACAGACTTTGTTAAAATACAGAAAATAAATGATACATCATTTTACAACAAGGAACCGATTAAAAAAACATATTTGGCACACGTCAGAACAGCTGTCAACTCATCACCAGTGGGGATCGAGCTTCAAAGGAAAACTGGTTGTATTCAGAAATCCATTAACCTCAGGTGAGTCACGGCTCATTTTATTGCTAGAGTTAAAATTTAATCAAATGTGTTGATGTGAAAATGAGATGGATGCCAAATGTAAGTTTATCTGAGCCAGGTTTCGTTGCACAAAACACAACAGGCACAACTGGTTTCACCAGCAGTTTTGTATTTCCTCCAAATACTTTTCGCTGTTGTTCTCATACCAGAATGAACAAGAAGGTAAATGTTTTCAGCGTTGTCAAAAGTGCAATGCAATAGGCAAAGCTTTTTCCTTAGGAGAAATTTAATAGTCTACCCACATCCGAGGCCAAATGGGGGGAGTCAGATTCAGATAAGCCACAATTGTTGATTTTCTTCAGACAGACTATTTTTTTCTTGTCACTCTTGAGTCCTGCTGGAACTTTCCAGATCCAAAATGGCCAGATTTATGGGCATTCCACTGATCTGTGCCATGAGCCTTCTTCAAGGTCGTCTCCAACATGCAAGCCAAAGTTGGCCTGCGATTCTCACACATTGCTTCCATCTTATGGTTTAGCTCATATATCAGCTGATTTTGAGTACTTGAAGCACGAACCAAACCTTCACACAGACTTGGCCGTTTTGTCATGGCTGAAACTGCTGCTGATTTCTTCAAAAATCAATGATGTAGAGACCCGCAGATGCCAAAAAGCAGAAACCCTTCTATCATGAATCCAATTATATAAATGTCTTACACATCGCCAGTTCACCAGATCCATAATAGTGTTTTTCATTCGGAAAATGTGCACCAGGAGCTCCGAGACACACACAACAAGCAAAAGCAGGAGGAAGAGGAGAAAGTTTCCACCTTGAGCGAGAGCGTATGTTTAGCTTGGAAGCACGTTTAGGATGACGTTTACTTCCACGTAAACTTCACATCGTTGTAAATTTGAGTAAGTTATAGCTGTGGTGGTAAAGAACAATAGAATATTTTAAGATTGAATTAATTTATTCAAAACACACAACACAATTATTATTTTTAAAACTTATTAGTGCCGGCCTTTTGAATACATTCATTAACATTATTCTATTAAATAGGAGAGGGAGTGCATCCTATGCCTTCCTTTATTAGCAGATGAGACAACTGTTATCAATGTTTGATTATAAAAAAGCATGATTAGTAAAGTTATCACGTATAATTTGGACCAGGATCAACACAAAACCTCCCTGAGAGTGAATATGGAAGCAGAACTTCCAGTCTTGTGTGACTCATTTCTGACCAGCCACACTGCGTTTAGTGGTAGGGTCTGATGGGATCAAGAGGATCTTCATCTTTGTGGTGTTCCACTCTCTTCAGCAGGGTCTCTACTTTACCCTCCCGGTGGGGGCTTTGGACGACATAAATATGAAGGAAATCACTTCCTTCCACATGGACCTGCTCAGAGGAGACAGCATTATTAAATTCTTGTTTTATTATAAACAGAGGCTCTTCTGAAACCATGGAATCACGATTATTAGATCTTTTTTTTTTTTTTACATCTGACGCTCTGCTCTTTAACTTTGGATGATGGTGAACGATGTGTAAGACAAGACCAGTTGAAACCTTGATGAGGTAGAAAACTCTGTTTACAATCTGTTGTCGGTACTCGATCGCTTTGAACTCGCTGTAGGTCTTATTTGTCTCGCTCTCCACTTCACTCTGTACCTGATTGTGGGTAAATAAATGCAGCCAATTAGTTAAATTCAGAACAAAAAGTTTGTATGTGGAAGTTTTGAAGAATTAGGTCTGGCTCACCTTGTCACAAATCTTCTGAATTTCGTCAGTGGCCAGCTCTATACCTGAGAATCCTCCATCCATGTTGATGACCTTTGTTGTCTGAAGTAAAGTTTTTGCCGTTGTTCCACTTTATTGCTTCACATCAGGGAGTCAAGTTACTGATATTGAGACTGGAATGTGGTTCTACTACACACAGGTGGAGCTTTGTGTGTACAGTACAGTTATATTTGCTACTTTTTTGCCATCTTCTTTTAATTTGTTTAAAAAAAATCTATTTACCTCTTTGAGAACTGTCTATTATTGTCACTGTTGTCCATTGTTGTCATCATTCTTTGTTGAAATCATGTCTCTCTCGTAAATGAGTCCTCGAGGCTCAATGGGATTAACCTGTCTAAATACAAGTTGAATGAAAAATAAAAGAAGTCAATATGGGCACCATCTTTTTCACACAGACATTTTTTTTTTTTTTACAAGGCTAACCTGTCTTTTTTACACGTCCAAAATATTTATGACTGGAATTAGTGCCCGTATTTCAATTATTATTAAAAAACATTAATGGGCGCACATCCCACTCATTTTTTACGTTTGTGACACCTGGAGAAGCAAAGATGGCGTCTAAAACAGGCTACTGCTCACAACTGACAGCTGCCAACAACAAGCCCAACTGGATCTGTGTCACAAATTATTATTATTATACTGTATATACTGTGACTTAATACAGTATATGAATACAACAGTGTTATGCAACAAGAGCAGATTCTTTTGACATTAATGAAGCTAAGACTAGGATTCAGAAGTGCTGACATGTCCTGCTGATGTAATGTTTTTCTAAGGTTGAGCCAGTGTATACCACCGTGTTGGCAGCCAGGCTAAGCTTTTTGATCTGCTGGCCTACACGAGTTGGCCTGAAACTTGCCAAAGGTGTTTCATGAACGTTTTTCTAAATGCAGAGTGATCATCAACTGCAGTGATTTTGTAACTAAGCTTTATTTATATAGCACTTTTCGTACAATCACAAAGGGATTTACAGAAATACAAAATACAGGCTTAAAATAATACAAAAACAATAAGAACAGATGATAAAAACAGAAAGTAAAACATTTATCTAAAAGTATCCTGATGTTTGACTGTCCAGAGGACCAGACGTAACTTTTTCAGACTTAACTAAAAGCTTGTCTGAATAAACATGTCTTGAGCTGTTTTTAAAGGAATCAACAGAGATGGTGGTCACACAAAGAGACAGGGGCAGGGCAACCCACAGCCATGGGGGCTACAGTTTGAAAGGAAAAGCGGAAGTGGCCAGAATCACATAAATCACATTGAAAAAAA
>JARVLU010000489.1:8799341-8812944 GCA_031762415.1 Simpsonichthys santanae
GTGTACATAATTTCGTTTCATCACATATACCACATGTGGTGCAAATGACAATAAAGATTCTCTGACTCTGACTCTGAAATGTTTATTTTAATGTTGATGATTATAACCAACAACTACCGGTAATGAAAACCTCAAATTCAGTATCTCAGAAAAGTAAAATATTGTGAAAAAGTTCAATATTGAAGACACCTGGTGCCACAGTCTAATCAGCTAATTACCTCAAATATATGCAAAGGCCTTTAAATGGTCTCAGTCTAGTTCTGTAGGCTACACAATCATGGAGATGACTGCTGACTTGACAGTTGTCCAAAATACGACCATCGACACCTTGCACAAGGAGGGCGACACAAAAGGTCATTACTAAAGAGGCTGGCTGTTCACAGGGCTCTGTGTTCAAGCACATTAATAGAGAGGGGAAGAGAAGGAAATGATGTGATAGAAAAAAGGGTACAAGGAATAGGAACAACCACACCCTGGAGAGGATTGTGAAACAAAACCCATTCCGAAATGTGGGGCAGATTCACAAAGAGTAGACTGCAGCTGGAGTCAGTGCTTCAAGAACCACCATGCTCAGAAGTATGCAAGACAAGGGGTTCAGCTGTCATATTCCTTGTGTCAAGCCACTCTTGAACAAGAGACAGTCAGAAGTATCTCGCCCGGGACTGCTGCTGAGTGGTCTAGATATGTTCTCTGATGAAAGTCAATGTTGCATTTTCTTTGGAAATCAAGGTCTCAGAGTCTGGAGGAAGAGAGGAGAGGCACAGAATCCACGTTGCTTAAGTTCCAGTGTCAAGTTTACACAGTCAGTGATGGTTTGGGGTGCCATGTCATCTGCTGGTGTTGGTCCACTGTGTTTTCTGAGATTCAAGGTCAACACAGCCATATACCAGGAAGTTTTAGAGAACTTCATGCTTCCTGATGCTTACCAACTTTAAGGAGATGCAGATTTCATTTCCCAACATTTTTAAGGACCGTAGTATCCCTGTTCTTAAATGTCCAGCAAACTAGCCTGACATTAACCCCATGGAAAATCTGTAGGGTATTGTGAAGAAGAAGATGCAATATGCCAGCCCCAACAATTCAGAAGAGCTGAAGGCTACTATCAGAGCTACCTGGTCTCTCATAACACCTGAGCAGTGCCACAGACTGATCGACTCCATGCCACACTGCTTTCTTCTTCAAATGCTCTAACTTTTCAAAATTATATCCTGATGCATGCTCAAATTATTATTTTTTTCTTCTCAAAATTATGTTCTACACAGCAGTATTAAATTGTATTTTCAGATTTTTCATGGTGTCAGTAATGTAGCTCTTTCTACTTTGATGCCTAAAACCAATTATGGATATGGGCGCTTGACTAGAGCTGCTACAAGCAGACACTTGCCACTACCAGCCTTTAAAACTGTTATGGCAAGAGATCATTTTTCTATGTTTATACTAAAGCACGGAATGACATTCCACAACATATAAAGTCCATCTCAACATTCCCACTTTTTAAGAAGATTCATGCACTTCATCTGTTGTACATCTTTTTTTGCAATCACCGTTAGGTGTCTGCCGTATTAATGCTGCTGTTCTTGTATTTTTGTAATATGGTATGTCTGTGTGTCTACTTTGTATTAATGTGATGTGCTGCTGTATATATGTGTGTTTATGTTCTGCAGAACAGCTGTAAAACAGCAAATATGCTGAGTCAGGCCTGATTTCTTTTAATGTTTTCCTGTTTGAAAAAAAAAGCATATATATATATATATATATATATATATATGCATATATATATATACATAAATATGCATAGATACACTCATATATACATATATATACATATCAGCGAGGTCCAAGTCATACATTAGGATGTTGATCATGGACTAATGTAACAATGCATTTGTGGACAAAGGCGAATAACTTCACTGTTGGAAAGCTACTATACAAGCAAGCCCAGAGAGAGGGGCAATATGAGAAGGATGTGGGAACTATGGAAACTTCAATACCCATCATCCAGATTGACTCAGAAACAACTACAGACCCAGTGTTCCAACATTCGAGAAATATTTTACTAATGTTACAGACAAACTCATACCCACAAAAACAAGTAAAAACATTTTCAATCTGCCTTTGCCTCCCATTGCAAGTGGATTTATTGCCCAATAAAAGATCATCAGGAGCCAACCAAGAGAACATGTACTGTTAGAATGACAAAGTTATAGCATAATTTATTAAAATAATCTGGCATCAAATGCACACATTCTCTGTATGTCTACAAATACTTTATTTACTACTCGTTCTCATAAGCCTATTTCCTCAGTGCAGGATTCTGTTTGCACACATCCAGCTTCCTGCTGTGTGCTCAAGTTAGCACTTAGTGGGTAATATCAGACCGGAGAGTTGCTGGTGTATCGCCTCTGGCAACCCAGTACAGCTGCCCAATTGACAGATGAAGCTGACAGAGTTATTGGGATATCCTTTACATCCTAACACCTCAACCCTACACCATGTCAAACAGTGTGAAAAAATAGAGCTGGGGGAAATGTGTTTCAAGTTCTCAATATGTCGTGTGGAGAACAGGAATCTTGGGTATACGAGAAGTGATTTTCTGTGGGCAATAGCTTGTGATACCACCCTCTGCCAGATCTCACTCTTGTCACTTCAAGTTTAACCCACTAAAACCCTGTTGCCATGCTTCAATACAAGTATTTCAGAAAAAGTTGAGTCCACATCCACAATTCTGGAACTCTGGATATTGTTTAAGATAAAAAGGAAAACTCATAAATCCACATTTTATTCTAAATGGAACATAGTAAACAGATTGCGTGTTTAAATTTAAAATCGCATCCTTTTTAAGGTAATTTTGATTTTGATGGTAGCAACACATCTCAGAAAAGATGGTACATGCTAAGTAATGGATGCAGTATGTTGGACATTGTCTTTCTGAAATATGCAAGGCCTTCCCTGAAAAAAGTATATGTATAAACATGAATACATTTTTCTGCATCAATGATGCTTTTCCAGATGTGTAAGATGCCAATGCCAGAGGCACAAAAACACCCTCATACCATCAAAGAGGCAGGTTTTTGAACTGAATACTGATAACAAGCTACATGCTCCCTCTACTCTTTAGAACAGAGAATGTCTTTGTGGTTTAAAAACAAGTTTCAAATTTTGATTTGAGTGAACACAGAATAAATTTCTGCTTTGCCTCAGTAGAGCATAGAGCTTTAACCAGCATTTGTAAATGGCACAGTGAACTCCTTACAGGCAATCGTTTGTGGAAGTGTTCCTTAGTCCATGCAGTGATGGGTGTGTTGCTAGCGGAAAACTATGTTACTAATGCCCTTGGTTGTGGACAGGGGTTGATCGGGGTAGCGGGGTGCAGTACTACGTTACCATTGTCAGTAAGCCACTTATCCTGTGGCTACAATCTCCGCTCCCCATCCTGAAGTAGAGGAACTTTTGGTAGGTTGATTTTGGTAGGGCAACACAGTGGCACAGTCGGTAGAGAAGCTGCCTCAGCGAGCCGGTTACCCCGGTTCAAATCCCAGCTGGGGGGACTTTCTAGGTGGAGTTTGCATGTTCTCTCCGTGCGTGCGTTGATTTTCCCCAGGTACTCCAGTTTCCTCCTATAGACCAGAAACATGCATGTTAGGCTGATTGGTAACTCTAAATTGTCCCTGAGTGAGAGAGTAAATGGTTGTTTGTTTTGTTTGTCTCTATGTCCCTCTGTGAGGGACTTGTGACCTGTCCAAGGTGTACCCCTTCTCTCACAGTGATGGCTGGATATGGTCACCATTGACCACCGCAACCCAAAAAAGAAAAAGCGAGTAAAGATGATGGATGGATGGACGGATAGTGGTAGGCAGGGTGCTCAGTTCTATTGACCGGGCAGGGTGCGCTCCTTGGATAATGGTGGGGGAAACACTGGTCTAGAATACAAATATGGATTTATGAGATTTACACACAATTCATTTTAATTTACAATTAACACAAAATTCAATTTTTTGGGGGGGAATTGGGAGTTGTCATTCGTTCCTCTGCTGTATTGACGTCACTAAGACAGAAGAAGCAACTTTGATGGCACACTGCGCTGCTTGGGTGTACAGCTTGGGCAATTAAAATCATAATGGCAGATTTTAGACAAACAACTAATGAGTTCAACTCCTCTGAGTGAAAATGTCATTAGGAAGTCCTAATGGGACCCATTCTCTGAGAAACAAAACAAATCCTCAGCTGTTAGATATGAACTGTGCTGCTTCCCTGGCTCGAGATCAAACCACTATTGTATTCTTTTTTCTTATTGATACTGTTTGTTTACAAGAACACACAAGCCTAATTCACTGTGAGATTTATATATAATTAGATGTTGGCTGTAGAAATGAATGAATTAGAGCGCTGCTCATTGTCACCCGCTGCCAAAAGTGAAAAGTGATAATGTTTCTCTGTCTGTCTGTAGGGTTACCATAACTACCATATCTTATGAACCAGACACATTTGAATGAAAATCTCACAAAATAATCCTTGGCTGTACAGTTACAATTAAATTCTGGACAGAATTTAGTGAAACTTAGAAAATAATCATTAGCTGCACATCTAAAACTCATCACTTGTCATCAGCTCAATTATTGATGATCACCTCATCTTGATCACCACAACTGAAGAAACATTTCACCTCAGATCTGATGTGAATTCTCATTACACCATAGCCTGGAGTCTTTTAGACATAAAGTTTTAGAAAAAAAAAATCACCCCTCCTCTTCCTTCATCAAGACGAGGGTCATTGGAGAGGAGAGATTGCATCATCTGGTCCTGCCAGGATCTGTTCCTGCTTTGGGGCGTCCTCGGAGATCTCCGTTCTGTGCCAGCGACAGTAATGGAGCCTGAACACCTGCGTTCCCACAAGAGAACTTCAATCACCTGCACTCCTCACACAGCCCAGGAAGACGTTAGGTGTGAGGGGGAGGGGTGGCTAAATCCGTCAGTTCACATCAACAGAGAAAAAGATAAAGGATAAACCATTACGTGTAAAGAAAGAACAATAGGCAGATCTTAGAGAATTTAAAAATAAATTGTGGTGAGAACGAAAGGTGTTAGACCTTTAAAATTATCGTAAAAGGACAGAAGCTGAAAGTCACACCTTTAAGAAACAGGAAATAGTCCAACTATAGTTGGATCAGTTGGACAATAGTTCAACTGTCAGTCCATGATACTGGTCCTGAGACATTCAGCTAGCTGGTCCAACGTCCGTCTGCTGAAACCTCGTTAAAAATAGTCTCAGGAGATGAATGGCTGTCATAATTTTATTCTTTATGAAGGGAAACTATGGAAAAGACCTGAAGGATATTAAAGTTCACAAGAACTGGCATGAAAATCAGTGGCAATGTGTTTTTATGGTTACATTCAAAAGGATAGGCTGGTCATTTTTGGTTGAATATTTATTAGTAGTTAGTATCTTACCAGCTGTGACATCAATCATAGAGTATGGAGTATGGAGAAACAGGCAAACAACTTCAGGCTAGGCTAACACAGACATTCAGACATGAAAATAATGGCAAACTAAACAAATGTCATGTAAAAGTGTCGTTTAATATTAGCCCTTTCATACATGTGCCAGTTTTAGAAAGACTTGCTTTATAAGTTAAAAAAAAAATTAAAGAAATTGAGAACTGGTTTGGTTAGCCATTAGTCTAGCCTGGAGTATCTGTGTTCTACAATTGATGTATGGCTGATAAAGTACTAACTATTAATACCTATTTGACAGAACAGCACTTGAAATGACCAGACTATCCCTTTAATGCATGGAGAAAGTCAGCATAGATTTATAACTGTAAGTGTCCGAAGCCATTTGTGAACGATGGATCATGACTGGGACTGCAGTTTATCCAGTGGTGCAGGAGAGATTTTAAAAACTGATAGAAACTGATAAATGTCCAGAAGTACTGACAGGTTTTAATACAACATCTGGAAAACATCTGATTGGCAACAGCTGCGTTTATTAGAATGTGTGATCTCAAACCAACTGCAGTGAAGACATGCCAGCCTTTAAACCACACAATGAACCACTAGCATCAAGAGTCCAGATGTTTCAATGGGAGACAAAAGGCAGTCAGCATCTAAAGAGCTGAGGAATGTCCTTCAGGAAGCTTGGAGAGTTGTTTTGGAGTAAAATGTAAAAGATGTCAGACTTTGTTGATGTTCAGGATCTCTGTCTGGTGTTTTCATAACTGACTGCATTTTAGGATACATCTGTATTTTTGAATGTGTGCTAAGGATTTTATAAATACATCTAAATTCTCTTAAACACTCAAAGCATGAAAAATATACTTGTCTCATCAGGACCAAAAACAGGACAGGCCTAAAATAAATTATTTGATAAACTCTCAGTGGGAGCCTCCTAAAAATAGACTAAGTTCTTTTCTTAAAAGCTGCTAAAAGCAGAGTAATGATTGTGCCTGTGTCTGTGTGTTGGCTAAATATCTCATGAACCTGCGTGACCTTTTAGAAAATAGTTAGTTTACTGACCTTAAAAATACAACAAATGGCCAAACCTTTGTTAGTTTTCCATTTATCGAGCTAAAATGTGATGTGGTAGTTGATAAAAGTCACTCACACCACAAACCAAGCACTAACAAATCAGTGTCAGGATCAGTGTTGCCAGATAGTGTGGTTTTCCAGCGCAAAAAATCTGCTCAAAACTGCTACATCACACAAAAATCCACCCGATCAATATATTGTTATATTTACTGTTTGAACATGAAAGCTCATCAGTACAAGGTAATTTAACAACAAGTGCCAAAACGCAACAAAAATCTTCCCAGAGTTCTCAGTAAAATCAGAATGAAAACCACGCAGTTGGCAGAAAATTGTCCAATCTGGCAACACTGACGTGAATATTCTGCAAAACAATCTACTTTTAATGATTTTTTTTTTTAACTCATAGATTTGGTGCACTTCTAACAAATGGAGGATATATGAGCTGTTTGGGTTTCTCTCCTCAGTGAGCACTAAATATTTCAATCTAGTTCCTTTGGGGTGTAAGACAGAAGCCATCTGGAAAAACTTGGCACAGGCCGACTGATACAAGGTGGGTGCTACATTTGCTCCAACACAACCAGCCTGAATCTCGGGCTTTGTGAAGCTTTCCCATGTCAGAGCTTATGGCCACGCTTGAAGAAAAAGAGTCAAAATGTTGCCTGTGAGATGACTCACCTCGGCAGGAATCTGAAGAAATAAACATGCGGACAAGGCAAACCGTTCCATGTGGATTACAAAGTTTAAAAAAACGTGAGATGAAAAAAAGAATACAAACTGTCACGTATCTGCACAAAGCATCACACGCACAGTTACAAAAACACTCCAGTGATGCCATCTCAGATGGCAGATACAGACCAGTGCTTTGTTTTCCTGTGGGAATAAGGGATAAGAGAAATGTTTGAGGCAATGAGTAAACATGTTGCGAAGCAGCGAGTGCGTGTGGATTGTATGAAGGCAAACAGAGATACAACCTTTGTTTAGGGGTGCAGAGGGGGGTGCATGACAGAGTGGATACATCAAGCAAGGCAGGGCCACGTGGAGATCTGCTGGCAAACATTAATCAGGCGCCAGAGTTGTAGCAGGTGGGGGGTGGCACACACCTCTGCAAGACTTCCTAAGCAGAGGGAGGAAACGGCCGCAAGGTTACTGTAACTCCACACAAAGACACACCTTGTGCTGAAACGGCCTCGCTAATGCAAACGACAGGAGTGACGCCGATAGATTCTTCTACATCAGACAACAGTTCATCGAGAGTCATTTCACAGCATGAGTTATCACCGCAATAATATCCCAGAGAGCGTCCTTCAGGGTGATTACAACTGACAGCGATGCAGTAGACATGAGCTGCAGATGAAGGATTACAGGCGATTAACGCTGCTTTACAGCTGTAAAAAAAAAAAATAATAATAAAAAATTAAAAAAAAAAACCCAATAAAATGAGACTTGTTTTTAAATGGTAGTACTTCCTTTAACTAGAGAAATTGCATTCCCTGTGAAAATGCAGTGTGAATGCTTGTTGCTAAAGAACTTGCTGAAAAAAAGCTGAAATTAGCTAAAAACATGCTGAAATGTAGATGAAATGGGAGAACAAGCCTAAGTTAGCAGAAAAAAAGCAGAAATAACACATGTTTGCTAAATTAGGTTTAAATACGGTAAGCAGAAATGAGAAAAATTAGCTCAAAAAGCTGAAATTAGCAACACATTGCTGGTAAGTAGCTGAAAAGGCAGAAAGAAGCTTAAATTACCAGAATGAAGTAAAAAGATCTGAAATAAGCTTAATAAAATAAAATAAATAAAATAAAAAAGGGGGAATTACCGGTAGCTGAAACAGCAGAGCTGAAAGGAGTACAACAAGCTGAAATTAGCTGAAAAGTTAATTATGCTGAAAGTAGCAGAGATTACCAAGAAACACTTGGAATTAATCTGAAAACAGCTAAAATTAACTAACAAGCTAGATGAGAATGTAGAACAAGCTTAACTTAGCATAGGAAAGCAGAAAGAACACGTTTGCCCATTTAGGCTGAAAGAAGCGGAAATGAGCACAAAAAAGTAGAAATTATTAGAAAAAAGCTTAAAAACAGCTATACAGTATAGTAGATGACGTAGTAGAAAAAGCTGAATCTTGCACGAACTGAAATTAGCAGAAATAAGTTAGAAGCAGCACAAAACTGTTTTAGCTAGCAGAAAGGATACAAAAGGAGCACAAAACAGCTGAAATTAACTGCAAGTTGCTTAAAAAAGTTTAAATTTGCACAAGGAAGCTGAAAGAAGCTGAACCAGGGCAAAATGTGAAAGGAGCAGTAAACGGTTGTAAACACATCTAAAGATTTGAAGGATGTAAAAGGAGCTCAATTCATTTTCTGAGGGGGAAAAAAATGGTTAAAAAAAAAGGGCTAAATATTTCAAAAAGCTAAAGTTGCACTAATACCAAAAGTCAAAGCACCCTTATCCTGGAAGAGATGAATGTTTTGATAAGATTAGTTGAAATAGCTTGAAAATTGTGGAATGAGAACGATGCAGAAAAACGTACGGAAGAAAAATGGATCACAATAGTGTGAATGCTTCATAAACATTCACACTATTAAAAGCCTGGCATTTGTTGAAGGAATGAGTTGTACACTAGTAAACATCTTGAATTAGGTCAATTCCAGAAGTCAGACTGTTGTAGATCACTAGTGCAAGTTTGATTCAAACTCTTTCAGTAATTCATGAGATGTTTTGGTAACAGGCATGAGGAAAAACATCATGACCTTTTGTCCTTAGTGGCAAGTGATCAAGATAACACAAAGAATGAATGGAATAAAAATATTCAGGACAGATTCTATATAATAAAAAGAACATTTTATTACAACAAAATGCTTTGTTTTTACAAGTAGGAGGTAATACTTCTGTTAAAAAAGGCTAAAAGACCTTGACGACAAGGGAAACAACAGGACTGGGAAAGAAATACCAGCGTTACAATTATCTGAGCTCATTGCAGCATCAATCTGTACAACCGATGAGAAAAAAGGATAAAAAATGACATCTGTAAATAAAATCCCATCTTAAAATGGTTCAAGCAGAAAAAAATACAATTATCAACAGGTTTTCAAAAATATTTTCCCCATTCTGCTGGGACAGAAGGTAAAAGTACAAATTTCATAAGTTGTGACTGTTTCAGGAAAAAAAAAAAATGAATAAGACGAGATGCCACAGAGAAAATTCACAGTTTGTTAACACCCCCCAGTAAAACCGGCTTAAATCCCCTGTTCTGCATCTCACCCAGATATTGAAAATGAATCCGAGTTAAATCAGAAAAAGGTTCAAACCATAAAGTCAACTTATGCTGGAATGACTCCAGTCTATTAACTTTGTTCTACCTTCTGAATTATTTTGTGTTTCAAATAAAAAAGGTACATTCAGGAGCAAGATCCATGTAGAACTCCTCATCTGAGTTCATCAGAGAACAAGTCTTCATCCCCCGCTCAAAGCCAGGGGTGCCAGGCAGGGTCCATGCGGCACAGATTGTCCAGGCTGTTGGCTGCAGCCACCAGGGTGTTGACCTTACTCTCCCCGCCCTCGAACTGAGCCAGGTTATGGAGGCGGGTCATGATGGCCGTGACGGCCTTCTGCACCAACGAGACCAGCTGCTGGGAGTCCATGTTCTCTGGCTGTCCGGCGGGGGACAGCGGGATGGACGTGTCCTCCTGCGTCTTCTTATGCCACGCGATGATCTCATCGCGGAGGACTGCTTTCAGGATGCCATCCACCTACAGGAGACAGACGTTTGTTTAAAAACCGTGCAGCTGAACCCAGACGCTGCTCTTACCTACAGTGTTTATTTGGCTTCAGTAAGCACCCGGGTGTTTACATGGTTTAAGGCTATATTTGAGTGGCTGACTGTTGTGTGTTTGTGGTTTGATGTGTTTCCTAGTAACATCCTTTTTCTTTGACCACAAGACGTCCAGCCCTCTGGCGCTCAGCCTTCATGAGCTCACATCATCCCCGTTTTGTTTATTTGCCTCTCGAGCTCCGCTGCGTCCTCCACATCAGTCAAACCTGGTTGAAGTCACAACTATACATAGACACAACGCGCCTGTCATTACTGCTCTGCTTTAATGTACACACACACACAACTGTCTGGCTCTGCGCTTTTTATTTTTTTTATTTTTTATTTTTTTAACAAAACTGTTTTCAGTTTGGCTTCAGAGCATTTACTCCGTGTTGTGCAGGATAAATATGTAAAAAGCGCAGGATAAATATGTAAAAAAGGATAAATATGTAAAAAGCCATAAGTTGGTGTTAAACTGAAGTATTTTTGATTAAACCAGTGTCCTTACACACGAGATAGCACAATCTTTAAAACGATTCCCAAGACTTGTCTCCATTGTTCAGGCTGAGCTAATTCGTTTGATTTTTAAATGTACCATATTTTTTGCCGTATAAGTCGCACCTTTTTGCATAAATTTGCACGTTCTGCGACTCCCAAGTGATTAATATACCCCCACCCCCCATATTTATAACCCAATTTTTAGCTGAGATCTAATGATTTCATTCATTCTGACATGCAAAATATTGAACACTACAATTTTCAGCTGCTAGAGGGCCCTCAAATATTATGGCAAGCCAAGTGTCTCATTAATAGGGAAAAGTAGCTATTAATGAGACACTTGACTTGCCATACCAAGCCACCTTTATCTTGCTCCTGAACTCCTGGAGCAAATGTCCAATCAGCTGCATTTCACAGCGCTGCCCAGGTGAGTTCAACTGAGACTCATTTTTACTATGATGTTGAGCAAATAATTGTTTTTAGGTGTTTATCTTGTTAAAATTTGAAGAAATGCAGAGCAACTCCTCCCTCTGTGCTCCAGCAGCCACAAATCGATTTTTGAAATGCAGCTGATTTGACCGTCAAAGTGCATTTATTAAAGAAAAGTTCAACTGAGACACACCTTTACTATAATTTTGAACAAACAAATAATTGTTTTTAAGTGTTAATCTTCTTGTTTATTTAAAAGTCCTCCCGTGCATGCTACAGAGGCCACCATTTGGCAACCAACTGATTTTTGGCACAACACTGATGCAACTTATACGGTGGTGCGACATGTACGGCGGCAAGTATGGTGCTCGTTGCAAATAAAAATAGTTATCCCGGATTATATCAAATGGGGCAATTTGAAAGTGTTTGTTCAAGTAGTTTCCACATACATATTGTTATGCAATTTTAATATGCACATATGCACTTAATGTAAACAAAGCACTCAGCTGAATCCACCGAAAACCACGTGGACGCTTGAGCTGCTGACCTACATTTGACTGGCTGTAGTCTGTGTAGGCAAGAAAACATGGAGGTTCTTCCTTAGATAGAGAATTTTACTGATTGGCTTTTCTATGTATGTAAATGTTTCTATTCAGTGCCTTGAGACAACTTTGTTGTGATTTGGTGCTAAATAAATAAACTGAATGGAATTAAAGTTTTTGGTTGAAGATATTCAAGTGGGTAGGAGTTACACTGTGTAGAAGAACAGCTGTAGTTTTTCTTCTTGTCCGAGGTGGTGCAGTGTGACAGATTCTGGCAAGAGGAGGGTACAATTTTATCCACTACCAGGTGCAATGGCGGAGCCAGAGGGTGGCCAATGGTGGCCTTGACCACTTTAGATTAATCTTAACCTTCAGCAAGTACAAGAGGATTATGATTGCTTTTGGCTCTCTTCTAGCCAGGAGACGTATTTTATGCAGATGGAATATGCACATCCTCAGGAATAAGAACACTGGATAAGAGAAGTCATGTGTCATACTAATTTGGAAATTATATATTAGATACACCGTATTTTCTGTCGCTCCTTTTTTCATAGTCTGGCCAGTCCTGTGACGTATAGTCCGACAAGACATATACACTTTTTTTTCCCTGTTCATCACGCAATTTTTGACTGACATGTTAAATGTTCATTTTTACTGACATGAACCAAAGAGTAAACATTACCATTTGTAGCCGCGAGAGGGCCCTCCAGGTTTTTGACAACTATATGTTGTTCCTCTTCTGCCCATCCCCCACCCCCCAAGTTGCTCAGACGCGACACCAAGGATGGTAACTTGCTTGTCGGACTCGTTGGCTTGTTCTGTTAAATAATACTGTTCAGGATCCCAGGTATGTTCTCTGTGTTATTATTTCAGATTAAATGTCTGTTCTTGCACTTTGTGAAATACATGTCTAATTAAATTAAACTTATACTATGAAGCAACTTATATATGGTTTTTTTCCTCTTCATGAGGCATTTTTTGACTGATGCAACGTGATCCGGAGGAGGTATAATAAGGAAAATACGATATTCTGAAAGGATATGTTGAGAGATTTTAGGACACTTGGTAGCCATTTATATCTTATATTGAAGGTATGTCAGCAAATATTGTTGTTTAGTTGTCATAAATGCCTGTCTGGTGTGTGCTTGTCTGTGTGGCTGATTCGGGTGGGGTGGGAGGGGATTTTGTTGTATGCGTATTTTTTTTGTTTGTTTTGAGTGCGAGTTTTGGAAAAAAATAAAAAGACTTAAAACAACATGATAAAAAAAAAAAATAATAAAAAAAATAAATAAAAAAACCTACCTTAAAGTTGGGCTGTGCGAAACATCGCGCCACAGCGATCATGGAGGCGGTGAGCGGGCCGGAGACCCCGATGGTTGACAGGAACTCGGAGATGTTCGGCGTCAGGCGGAATGGAACGGGTCGGTTAGCATCCAGGTCACCTGTGGCGTCGTTTATGTCGAAGCGGAAGTACGACACGTTCAGCTTGCCTGTGTCCTAAAAAGTGACAAACGAGGAGTGTTTAATGGTCAAATGAGCAGTTTTACACAGACACTGGTTTCATGTGAACCTGGAGGAAGCAGCAAAAATAAATTTAGTTAGAGAATAGGGCTGGACGATATGTCCAAAACTTTTATCACAATATACAGGTAGACCTCGGTTTTCGACCGTCTTTGTTTACGAATTTCCGCATTTACGACCGCCCCCCCAGTGACGTCATTGCGCCGTTCGTTGCCTTTTTTATGCAGCGTTTTATATTTTTTCGTTTTTTGGGGTTTTTTTTTGTTAACTAACTGCT
>JARVLU010000489.1:8817714-8832293 GCA_031762415.1 Simpsonichthys santanae
CCAAGCAGTTAGTTAACAAAATACCCTAAAAAAAACGAAAAAAATATAAAATGCTGCATAAAAAAGGCAACGAACGGTGCGATGACGTCACTGGGGGCGGCGCCGTAAGTACGGAGCGCCGTAGGTCGATGACGCCGTAGGTCGGGGACAACCTGTACTGTATAGTGAACATAAACATTAGGCAGGTTTGTTAGATGTTTAATGGTGACATTTTCTAATAAAGACAAATGCCTTCATTTTCATTAGGTTTATATCAAAGTCAGTCCATGACCTTTCATTTTCATTATTAGATCAACTTGCCTACCTTTGCAGAATGACCTCCCTTTTAAAAGACACTATGCTTTTAGCTATATTAAAAATGTCTAAAACTTACGTTCCCTAACGTGATTATGATAATAAATATTAATTTCCATATTGTTGTCAAACTACAAAAAAACTGCAGAGGGGTGAAATGTGGCTCCAGAGCTGTGGATGTCAGACCTCTGCTCTAATCAATTAATCAATCAATCAATCAATCAATCTATCTATCAATTAATAGGCCAAAGACTTCCTCACTATTCATTAAGCTGTTCCACCTTTGGTCCAGCAGTCTCCTTCAGCCCAGACTGTTGAAACGCCCAGGTATCTAACATCCTGTGGGATTGTTAACACTTGACGTCAATAAAATGCAGGTCACTGAGGTGACAACAATGTTTTACCATCACCAGATGAGTAGAAGAGCTTCTTGAGACCTGTTCCACTTCCGGTTGTTTTAATGGAAGATGTTGGATGAAAACCGCATCCTCAATATATATATATATTTTTTTTCTTCCGTTATTACACACATTCAGTAAACTCCCACACAAACCTGCTTCTGGCTGTAGCGTTTAAAAGATTTGTGTTTACTGGGCGCCGCTCTCCAGCATCGACACAACAACACCATTTACTTGAGAGGCCTCTTCTTATTTATTGGGCTGTTGATGTCATGTGTCAGTGAGAAAGGCAGAGCTGATTTGGAGCAATAAAACCTAACCAAGAGGAAATTTATGAAACTCAAAACACTTCAGTTTGTATTAAACGTTCCTGGAGATGCCCTGACAGACAATCCCCCGAAGACCTTTTGCTTTGAACTTCCTGCTGAACTGTTAAATTGGGCCTTTTAGCTGAATTAAGCCCAGACGAACAGCACACAACAAAGTATTCCTGTGGATGCCTCACAGCATGATTGAGATCTGAGCAGGCCAACTTGAAGGAACATAGAGTTGCAGTTGAAGCGGGGTCAGGGACAACGTTTGGGCTGCGATGTCCTGTCCTTGCACTCCCTCTGTGTTTGTATGTGCGTACACTCTCCACACCATAATCCTCCTGTGTCTAATGGGATCTGTGGAGTGGAACAGGCAGAGAGGGGGCTTAATACAGCCGCTCAGCTGCCCAGAGGAACGCCTGTCAGCAAAGGCCGATTAGGATCAGAAGGGAGGGGTGGCCGACTGACACAATCATCTTTAATAATGACTTTGAGAAAGCTGTCGGCAGACTCTCAGCAGCAGGCAGATGTGTGTCGATGGAGAGGAAAATACACACAAACATCAGCTCTTCAAATTGAAACGCCTTTGATAAGTGAGTAGAGAGACTGAATATAACGCTCTGTCAAAACACCTTTTGCCTTGACAGTGGCTGACTGACTGATAGGCCCAGCGTGAAAGTCACGGGGGAGAATTGTAATCCATCCAGCCTGATGTGGCGAGGGTAATGGTGATCTCTTAATGCATCTGTATGTGTGTATAGCTATTAAATTAGCTCCTGTCAAACAGATCCCTCCTTGCCCTTGACAGAAAGCCCAACACAGAATACCTGCTTGCATGTCCTACCTGTGCTATCTGTAACATCTCAGGATTGAGCCGGTTGAGGTGGAGCATGAACTCAGCCAGGCCGATGAGGGCCAGCTGAATGGTGAACATCTTCCTAAAGGTCCAATAATCTGTGGCGTTGGGGAATGTGTGAAGAGCCCACTCCTTCAGCATGCTGCGAGGAACCATGTTCCCCTGGACTTCTTTCAGGATGTCCCTTAGCACCTGAGGGACAAACCATGAGCAGAGGTTAAGCGAAGATCTCCTGATGGATACACATTAATCCAGGTAGAAAAATCTAATAAAGTCAAGTCAGGTCCTCTGGACGGATTCTTCTTATTGAAACGTTTCATCTTTCATCCAAAAGACTTGGTCAGACTGAGGAGCTGCAACAAGCTCAGTCTTATAAAAAGCACCTTCTCATAGTGGATCAACCAGCAAGGAGGACCATCAGCCTAACAATTGGTTGCTAGTGCCCTGATGGCTACTTGCTATTCACAAGGGGCTGAGTGATACTGTAATAATATTATAAGATAATAGCAAGTGGCCATCAGGGCACTAACAAACACATGTTAGGCTGATGTGAACAGCTAGTTCTGAATGTCAGCATCAAACTGGTTGATTCACTATGGGAAGGTGCTATTTATAAGATAGAGTTTATTACAGCTCCTCAGACTGAAGAAGTCTTTTGGATAAAAGCAGAAACGTTTCCACAAGAATCTGTACAGAGGACGTGACTTTTCTTTGTTAGATTAACTGAAGATGCTAAAATAAAACGTCAATAGGCATACTGATGTTTCCTCTAGAGATGGGAATCTTCAGGCAACTCATGAATTGATTTAATAACAATTCAGAGGACTGTGATGTGAAGTTTAACCCATTATCAATGCATTTTGATTACCGTACATGCCATCGTACACGTCTCACCGCCGTATAAGTCGCATCAGCCTAATATGTCTAATAAAGTGGGAAAAAACATAAATATGTCGCTTTGCCGTATGTCACATCTATTATGCATCACTGCTGACCACCTGGAAATGTGGGCCGGTGTTGTGAAAAAAAATAAAAAATAAATCGATTGCCTGGCAAATGGCAGCCGCGGGAGCATGCACAGGAGGACCTTAACAAGAATTTAACAAGATTTACACCTAAAAACAATTATTTGTTTGCTCAACATTATAGAAAGGTGTGTCTCAGTTGAACTTTTCCTTAATAAATGCACTTTATTGGTCAAATCAGCTGCATTTCACCTGGGTGACACAGAGAAATTCAGCTGATTTGACATTTGCTCCAGGAGTTCCGGAACGAGATGAAGGTGGCTTTGTATGGCATTACCTACTAATGAGACACTTGGCTTGCCATAATGCTCGAGGGCCCTCTAGTGGCTGAAAATGGTAGCGTTCAATATTTTCTATGTCCGAATGAATGAAATCATCAGATCTCAGTGAAAAATTGGGTTATAAATATGGGGAAAAAACAAATATTAGTCAATTTGGTGTATAAGTCGCAGGACGTGCACATTTATGCAATAAAGGTGTGACTTACACAGCGAAAAATACGTTACTTGATATATGTCCGTTTGAGTACTTGGTAGCTTTAGAGAAAAGTATTTATATATTTTCAATTAATTTACTTCCAGTGCGTCACAGATCTATTTGTTGAATGTGCGTGCCAACGACTTCCTGGGCTCAGCACTTCCACATGGTTGAGTTACTCCTTGTGTTCTTCGATACAACGTTAATATTTAACAATAACAAAATTGATGTTTGACATTTGAAAAACATCCAGAACCTTCAATATCTGTGATGCAATGTATCAATGCAGAAAAACAATTTGTGTAAATTTACATTATTCGGATGATGCCAATGATAATTTATTTTTTAAAGTAAAATATATATATTTTTGTCAATAAATTGCAACAAAAATGAAAACGAAGCCTTTCCTTCGAGCAAATAAAAATGCAACACTTAGCTGTGAGGTAACTGATAGGGTTTGTGAGCGGTGTTTATACCTGGTGGCTGGCTTGTGTGCCTCGAGCCTGCACAGTGGCCAGACGGTCATAATATCGTGAGATAGGGTTGTCGTGCTCGATGCCCTTTTTGGCACAGCGTTGTTTGTAAATTTCCACCAGTGACAGAGATGAAGGGTTGTCCTCAACAAGCCGCATCTGAGGTGAAACTGCCACCACCCGAGGAACTGGAGAAACAAGAGGGAAGAACAGGAAATTGGTGGGGAAAGAAACAAATTAAGAGGAAAAAATAGAAATGAGGGGAAACAAAATAAAAAGAAATAAGAGAGGGAAAAAAGCCGAGTTGGAACAACCACATCAGTAATAAAGAAACTGTAAACTTTTGGCTGCACTTGCTAACAAACAAGTTCTGTTTTACCACAGAAGGAAACCACAGATCCAAACCTACAACAAAAATACTCTGTTGGGAAAGAGCTGCCCTGAAGGCGTGCCAGAGAACAGCATGAACAGTAAATGCAGTCTAAACATTTACACAAAGTGGCACCTTTTATTAAAGCGATACCAGCTATTCCAGTTGGAAGGAAATGAGCTGGAATATCTGTTCCTCTTAAACCATCAAAAGAATCAAATAAACAGCTGAGTGGAGACAACAAGGAATGACAAGAGACTTAAATCCTTGTGTGAGATCAGTTTCCTTTCCTTTTTGTTAACCTTTGAATGTCATCCTAGAGAAGAAAATTAGGGGAAAAGACACATTGCTTCAGACAAAAAAGACATTTACTACCATATCCTAATTTATTTAGGACATACGTAAGAAAGATGACTAGTCAACAAAAAAAATAAACAAACAAGCAACAACAACAAGCCAAACAGAGAAGCCAAATATAGCAGAATATTTTGCTAACAGCAAAAACTTGTGTTTCAAATACGTAGCGCAAAGCCAGCTGCGCGCAATACAGATGTGCTAGCTAAGATGCTACAAACATAGCGCTCTGCTTCTATAATGCATCCTAACCCCCCTGGTCGACAACTGCTGGCACTTACAAAGCACTAAGGTAGTGCTACGCAAGTGCGCTCGCTTAGTGCTTGCGAGCTAGCTAGCGTGACTTATGCAGCACTAGCTTAGCGCTATGTAAGTCCAGTCAATGGGAAATTATGCCATCTACCACGCCTCTGACCACTCCCAAAAACACTTTGAATTTAGATGATTCACATAAATGAGATATTTTTGCTTGAAAACGGCAAATTTTGCCAAAAAGCGACAAGTTTACAAGCATGTGTCTTAGAAGCTTGTACACAGGCTGCACCGTGTCGTACCAGTGAAGAAGAGGTGCCGCTTGGTGGTCTCCTTCCTCTTCTCCAAACAGGGGTTGAGGAGGCGGAGGAGCTGCAGGACCCTTTCTTCTCGACGTGACTCGGTCAGGCAGGCATCGTTCATCACCAGGTAGGGGTAGATCTTACCGTTGTGACCACGTATATAAAGACGGCGAGCTGCAGTGTTGTGTTTCTGAACGATTTCCACTCTGGGCATGAACCTGGAGAGGAAAAACAAAACAAAACCAAAACAAGAGACGACGAATAATGAATATTTTCAGCTGTGCGTTATAACAGTCATCAGCCACACCTTGAAGAAGTTCCACATTGTGATCGTTACCTGGCGATCTTGATGTAGTAGTGCGTAGGTTTGGGCATCAGGAATTCACCTGGGATCTCCACTTCAGCAGTTTGCGCAGAGAAATTACTCAGGAAGCGGCACTTCTCCTCAATCAGGAAGAATTTGGGAAGCTGTTTGGTTTTAGCCTCCAAAATCTTGATCCACTTCTTCAGTTTGGAGATCAGGTTGTGGAGCTTCATGGAGCCTGGCACACTGAAGTCAAAGTCTGTTTAATGAAGGGAGGAAAGAGACAAATGAGTGACTATTGTCCTCCTACTTTGATTCACGGTGGAGGTAAATACTTTTTTAATAAAACAGTGTTTATGTAATAGGGATATTGTGCATTTTTTATGAAGGGGCAAAAAGCTATAAAACAAAATGCAGGTCTTATTAAATAAATGTGTTAACCTTTGACCTGCTACATGAGTTATTCTTAGAATGAGGTATTTTGAGCTACAAGGCACCAAGCTGCTGTATCTACGATGAAAAGGTGACACACAGTAATGCAGCTCCAACATGTTTATGTGTTAAAACTGAGTTTATACATGTACTTTTTTGTGTAAGTAAACTTAAAATACCATACTAAAATCACATAGTTAATAAGAGCAACCACAGGGTGATAAGGAAAAGTAAGATCTAACTATTGATGAGAGCTTTGCAAGGCTTTTTTTGAAACTACATTATCAACACAAAGATCAGTATATTTATCATAGTTTACACATGTAGGGTTCCTATATCCTTTATAAAATTTCATATTTTTCCCAAACTCAAATTTATTTAGATTTTTGAGGACGTTTGAGACTTTTCTGACACATGCTTTAGTATTCAGTCTTGCAACCGAAGAGTCGCAATAAGCATTTGTAAAACGCAGTTAAAAGGTACGACAAAGTATTAGGGCCACAATAAGAAAAAAAAAAATAAATTACATTATGAGAATAAAGTTGTAGTATTATGAGAACAAAGTGAAATATTACAAGAATAAAGTCGTAGCACTATGGGAATAAAGTCAAAATATTGCTAGAATAGTCGTAGTATTATGAGAATAAAGTCGAAATTTACAAGAATAAAGTCGTAGTATTATAAGAATAAAGTTGTAGTATTACGAGAATAAAGTCGAAATATTATGAGAATAAAGTTGTATTATTACGAGAATGACATCATAATATTGAGAATAAAATTGTAGTATTACAAGAATCAAGTATGAGAATAAAGTCATAGTATTATGAGAATAAGGTTGTGGTATTACAAGAATATAGTCAAAATATTACGAGAATAAGGTCATATTATTACGAGAATAAAATCATACGAGAATAGTCACAATATTACGAGAATAAAATCGTACAAGAATAAAGTCATAATATCACAAGAAAAAAGTCAGAATATTACAAGAATAAAGTCAGAATATTACCAGAATAAACTCAGAATATAACCAGAATAAACTCAGAATATAACCAGAATAAAGTCAGAATATTACCAGAATAAAGTCAGAATATTGCCAGAATAAAGTCAGAATATTACCAGAATAAAGTCAGAATATTACCAGAATAAAGTCAGAATATTACCAGAATAAAGTCAGAATATTACAAGAATAAAGTCATAATATTACAAGAATAAAGTCAGAATATTACAAGAATAAAGTCGTGCGAGAATAAAGTCAGAATATTACCAGAATAAAGTCAGAATATTACCAGAATAAAGTCAGAATATTACCAGAATCAACTCAGAATATTACCAGAATAAAGTTGTTTTCAATTAGAAAACTAATATAGCTAGCCACCTATACAGTATATAAAACCTTGCAGTCGACCATTAAAGCTCCTCTTCTACAAAAGCAATCCGTGTGGTTCTTTCTTCGCAACATAGTCATTTGCACAATCGTTTCAAAGTTCTGATACTGATAATAATCTGATGCTGATGTGCTAACAGATTAAGTATTTTGTTATTTGTAAAAAAAAATTACAACACAAAAGTATAACTTAACAAGATGATCAACATTCATCATTTTACAACAGTTGTAAGACTGCTTATTCATGTTGGAATTCTGATAATATTAGGAGTTTATTCTCGTAATATTATAGCTTTATTCTCATAATATGACTTTATTCTCGTAATTTCATGACTTTCTCGTAATGTTTTCTTTTTTTTTTCTTTGCATGGCCACAACTGTCGTTAAAAAGGTCATATATCAAAAAGGAAAAATATTCCACATAGATCAATTGGAATACATTTACAGGGTTTTGCTTCATTTCCTATTTAGACAAGTTGAAGTGTAGTTACACAAACTTTGTGAACACTGTGACAACATGCTTCAAGTTTAAAACAGGCAAATGTATGTGCTTTTGTTGTTGTTTTATTTTATTTATTTATTTTTTTTAAAACTAATGCTCTGGTTCTGGAACCAGTAGTTAGATAAAGAAAATGTTTTAGACTGTCTTAGTCTAAAGGTTTTAGATGTACGCTATAGGTCCAAAATGTTTAAACATTCCTAAAGTTTCATCAGTAAAATCCTGGTTTTCATCAGAATATTTTGAATTTATTTTTATTTAAGTATATTTGGTCTAGTGATTGCCCAAGGGCTACTTCTGGCCCTCAGACTGCATGTATGTGGTCTAAATGTTCTCAAACAAACACAAAAATAAATGAATAATTATTTAAAATTTAAAAATCTCATTCTATCTAAAACTTTTCCAGATCTGGAAAAGCCCAAGTCTATACTGGTTCATACTTTTCATACTTACGTTGGAACCCTGTACAGTAAACACAATGTTAAAGAAAAATACTGCGTGACAATATTCATATAAATTCACATTTTGTATCCATTAATAAGGGCGACCTCTCAGCTTCAGCAGAGATTTGTTTAAAGTAACGTGAAATATAAATGAGTCATGACAGGCTGGCAGCACAAGCTGAACTGTTTTCTCCATCGCCTTAAAGCTCTCTGGCAAAGACCAGAACTTGATTAAATTAAAGCAATAAAAACAGGACTTTTAGAGTATTAAATTTCTGTTTCATGTCACAGCTCATACCGCACATAACATATTGTGATGAGATGAAGCAATTACAATGGAAGCAAAAGAAGCGAGCCAAGCAGGTTTTCCATTTTAAGAGCAAAACCCTCTAGACATTTTGTAACATGAACACACAGGCATGCACAAACACAAAAACTTTGCAAACACAACTGCTTCTTTTATTTCAGTACTCTGTTTTGCTGCCCATTATAATGGATCCATGAAACTGCAAGGCCTTGCCATTTCAAACCTCTGCAATCTCTCAGACAGTGAGACCTAATACATTAAATAAGCCCTTTAAAACAGCCAATGTTCTTTTAGGAGCAGCGTATTCCACTATCTGTCCTCTTACAATTCACCAAGTTCAATTGCAAAGGAAAAACCAAACAGTCCTGAGAGATTGCAGCTGGAGAACTGCAAAAATATCATAAATCACAAAAAAGAAGGAAGAAAAATGTTGTCTCTTTTGAATTTATGAGGCAATATACCAGTCAGTCATTACTGGGCATTAAAAAATTAACTGCCTGAAACTGAAGATGGATAAAAAAAATGGCATTAGCTAAAAACTAATCTTATCTGTGAAAATTTAGCTGAGTGCTAACTGACTGCAGAAATTTGTTGATGAAGCTGAAAGTTAGTTGTTAAATCGAAAAGTGCCAAAATATGACCTAAAAGCTAATAGCGACAAAGCTAACCTAAAGTAACTTAAAGCGCTCAAAGCTGACGGTAGCAAAGGCTAGCTACTGTAAAAGTAGCATAAGTAGACAAAAACAGAGCAAGTATGATGTAGATTTTAAGAGAAGAATGTTTTTCAAAGATTTACAGACCTCATGTACGTACAGTATTTCAATGGGGGAACCTTTATGTAAATAAAGTTAAATATTTTGAAATGTATAAAAGTTACAAAAAGCCAAAATGTTCTAAACGAGCGGAACATTTTGACATTCAAATGGTTAAAATAGCTCAAAGTATGCTGAAATAGTGGGAAGAAAAGACAAATAAAGAGAAACAGAATCACTATAGTGTGAACGCTGAATCAGAACAGACACAAGTAAAAAAAAAAAAAAAAAAAAGCCTGTTGTTCAACATGACCAGTTAAAACCTTTGAAACCATTAGAAACCAGACCAAAACTCAAGGAACAAGCGTTGAATATATCAAACTTGTAGCAGCACAGTTTGTCCAAACTTTGTTGTTAAATGTGGGCCAACAGTAGAATAACCTACAAGTGTGTTCTGTAATAATGCAGCCAGTAAGACAAGGGCAGAGTTATTTTCAGTCTCCGTGAACTTATCTTTGACCCCTGCTCAGGAGGATCAAGATACTGCTGTGTGGAAAAGAGCTTGGTTGCTCTCTGACCTGTGTGAAGAAACCAGGACTGGTATTCTGTCCTATCTGTCTTACATGAGAGACCACAGAGGATCTCCACCTAAAGCACCAAATTATGGATCCAGACTCAGGAGGTGGACTTCCTCTGTAATATAACAATCATCCCCTCGTGTGCTGCCCTGCTCCTAACTCACTCTGGGGTTATATGTATGGGTGTGGTGGAGTCGATTCAGCTTTATTATGACTGACTGGTGAAAATAAGTTGTGAGTCTAAAGGTCACCGCAGCAGCTGGGATGAGTCAAGGTCTTCTTGAAGTAAAAGCTTACATTTTAAACTTTTGACTGACAACAAACTAAAGGTTTATATGTTTGTAAGTTATTCAATTCAGTTTATTTATATAGTGCCAAGTCACAACAGAATCATCTTAGGGCACTGAACAGAAACATTTATATACATATAAAAATAATAATTTAACATTATTTATCTGAGGAGCAGACTGCTTTGAATTTAACTCCATCACAGACTCTCATCTTGAGAAAGTATGAAGGTGACAGTGGAAAGGAAAAACTCCCTCATGAAGAAACCTTTAGCAATAGGCTCAGGACAAGTGGTCATCTGCTTCAACCGGCTGGGTTTGAGAGGAACAGATACACAATGGCAGGTTAAGAATCACATGCTAAGACAGAAATCATATAAAATGTATAACTATTGAATTTTACCAATTAATTTAGGGAAATTAGGTCAATTTGTCCTCTAGTAGTCTAAGTTTATAGCAGCATGACAAGCCAACCCTAATTATAGGATTTATCAAAAAGTAAAGTCTTAAGACAAGTTATGATTTAAAGAGATCTCACAATATTGTTTGAGATTCAACACAGTTTAGTCAGGTCATCTGGATGGTTTCTTCTTTTTTTTGTTGAGACATTTCGTCCTTCATCCAAAGGACTTCATCAATCCAATGAGTCACAAAAACTCTAGTCTTTTTGTGGTTCCTAGGACTGATGAAGTCCTTTGGATGAAGGATGAAACATCTAAAAAATAAATAACAAAAAAAAGAATTAAAAAAAAAAAAAAAAAAGGACGAAACCGTCCAGTTGACCTAACTGAGCATTGCTGGATTTCTACCTGGATTACTGAACATGAACTTTGATGTTTTGAAACACTTTGGCATGGCTGCCTCAGAGGAGTTGACAGGGGAGAGGCCGAACCTCAGAAACCATCTTATCACCAGCGAACTGGTTGGTCCACTATGGGAGTGTACTGCTTGTGGGACTCAGTTTGTTGTACACTGGTGAAGATTCTCAGTCATCCAGGACATGGTAAATTTAAAAAAGTTCAAGAGAAAAACAACTGGTCTTTGTAATCGAAGACGTTTTGTTTCTCATCCAAGGAACTTTCTCAGTTCAAAGAACAGTGAGTGTGGGGTTCAAGTTATAAAGCTGAGGTAAGATGCATACATACATATGCAGACTGACCTATCACACCTTAAAGTAGGGGTTTGTTAAGGTCTTTGTTAATCTAATTCACAGACGGGCCCCTCTGGTCACATGGATGACATTCCTGATAGGTGTGACACTGGCTGGGTATCAGATCAGATTGATGAAGTCCTTTGGATGAAGGACAAAACGTCTCAACAAAAAAAGAACAAAACTGACCAGATGACTTGACTGAACGTTATTGAATTTTTTTTTTACCTGGATTATTGAGCATGAACTTTGATATTTGCATGTGATTGTGCATACTTATTTATTTACTTATTTTAGATATGGCCAAAACAGCTTTAACGCTGTTATTTCTCATCGCCAGATGACCTTAGTTTAAAACTCTGGCTTCAAAGGTAGCAGGAGATACACATCTCTTCAAGTAATCCTAAACCTTTCATTTTAATTGTAACCCTAGCATGTCAAATAACCTTTCGACAAGCACACTATTGAAAAACAAGAAAAAAAGTGTTATTTTTCCATGAAAAGCTCTTGTGACAAAAGTCTCTGAAACAGATGACCTGCTAAAACTGTAACTCGTGCAAATAGCATTCTCCATAATTGGATTTGAATGCCTCCCTGCTGCCAAATGTTATATGTGCATACATAAACCCATATTTTCCAGCCCACAAACCATGTGAAAGCGAGTGAGCCACTAACGTGGTGCAGGGAATGTGAGCTTGGCTGCTCTGTAAACCCTGTTTGTTCCGCTCTGGAGGGCTTGTGTGGTTTTCGGTCTCTGTCGGCCCCCGCTCCTGCACCGCCGTGGGGACAGCTGCAGAGAAATGGTTTGCAGGCCCCCCTATGAGGCAGAAGTCCTGGCGACGCCTGGCTGCATGAGCACAGCTGGCACCACAACATCTGGTAAGATTAATCAGCGAAGCATTCACCCCGAGTTTCACTCACTTGTGTTTGTGTAGTTCAGTCAGTCGTTCTTATGAGTCATCTCTCATATTTATCACTCTGATGCCACCACACCTGTCTTCATGGTCATCAATCTTGTTTTCTACTCATTGATTCTCCTCTTAAATAATTTTCTACCCATATTTTTTTGTGGACCACCCAAACTTTTTAATTATCATAAACTAGGAGTTGAGTTTTTGTCCACATAAAAATTATTTTAAACGCTACAAGTTGGTGGGAGATTCAGACAGATCTTGTGAACTCCTTCATGCGGTGCAGAAAAACAGACACATGGGCCAACAAAAACATGGAGTTGATTGTTTTGAGAAAAATGCCTGAGAAGGAGGGTGGGCTTGGCTACACAAAAACTGCACCTGCCCTGTTGGATAACACAGCTTGCACATGAATCGTCGCACGCAGGCAGAAAATGATTGGGGGTCTCAGTGCTGCTCTACAAAGAAACACAATAATAACAGAAACTGCGCTTTGAACCGTGGAATTTCAAAACTGGGATTAAATCAGAGAAAACTGAGACTCACTGATGATATTTTCCCCAGTTTGATTTAAAATGTCATATTATTGTTAAGAATCTAAGCTGGCAGATTAAGAAGGTGGAAGACAAAATGGTTTCACAAAAGCCAAGACGTTAAACTTATTTAAAAAAAAAAAATACAGGTAGTCCCCGACTTACGAACGGGTTCCGGACCTAAGAACCGTTCGTAGCTCGATTCTGCCCTAACTCGGAGCCGAACGCACATGGTGCCGTAAGTCCGGATTTTCGGCCGTAACTCGAAACCGAAACTAAACGGCGATTGGTAACGTCTTTTTAAACACATTTTTTCAATGTATTTCAATGTAAAACAACTTTGAACGGCCGTATTAATGATTTTAAATGTGTTTCCAAGCAGTTAGTTAACAAAATACCCCCCCAAAAAAGAAAAAAATTATAAAATGCTGCATAAAATAGGCAACGAACGGCGCGATGATGTCACTGGGGGCGGCGCCGTAAGTACGGAGCGCCGTAAGTCGATCGCGCCGTAACTCGCGGACTACCTGTACTTTTGTTCTGCTAATGTCCTGATCCAGTCAGAAAGAACACAAGACAAACGAATGTCTCACTGTTTATCATTTACATCATGAATGTTTGCTGAATTTGGTCTGACTCAGACTGAGCAATCTGGATCAGACTCTTTCCTTCTGATTAGATTATAATTAAAACTCTGGTGTAGCCAAGGTGGTTTTTCAAGCAGCAACACAATGTAAATTTGCGTGAACAAAGTTTGGCAATACTGTATGTCATAAGACGTATAATTTAGTTTTTGTAATCCCGCTGCTGCTGACTAGTCTCCATTGTTTTATTGCGATTAGTTGTTAGTGTTAAAATGCTTACAAAGCGTCGCTGTTTTGTCCAAACATTTAAAAATCCATATATTTTTTAAACTTTGACTTCTTTTTAATTGTTTTTATGAAAAGTGTAAATCTTGAGTAATGTGTTGTGCTTTTTTTTACATTGTTGTTTGCTGCTTTTTTTGTGTGTTTCACTCTTCAGCCTCTAGAGGGCAGAACAGCTTAACTTTTCATGTAGCTCTTTTTAAAAACTTAACTGTAAAGATAGTCTGCTGCAGAATAAAATACTTTGACCATTGACCAGAAGATTTAGCTTTACATGCCAAAAAAAAAAAAAAAAATCTTCTTATTAATTTTTTTTACATTTGTTTATGTAAAAATAAAAAAAAATCATAATTGAAAAAAGTAATAACTTAAGTTTGACAGCAGACACTGTATTTGTTCATTATAATATAATTATAGTTATAATAATTTCCTAAATACTGACTCTTAATAATACAACTCATACTTTACATTAAATTGAACTGCCATATTGTGATGTTCCTTGTTTTGGAAGTTTAAACTTGACCTCGAGTGGATCTGGTTCATCGGCACCATGCTTTATCAGGAGCACCAGATGGTTGCCACTATCACACATAGCTGCCACTAATGTGGGTCCAGCAGTATGCAACTGAAGGAAGATATTTAAGCATGATCCTCTACCATGCCACTCATTAATCATACTTGGGCGACTTGTCTTGCTGTCTTAATAAACAATTGAAACTCAGAGACATAAATTTTTGAATGGTCACATCCACTAGGATCTTGGGGTTCGACTTCAAGCTGGCTATTCATTTTGGGGTTCATAAAGTTTGATTTCTACTTGAGCAAGTCTTGGTACATTGGTAGGAATAGATGGTTAGAGAAATCTCAAGCTTGTAGCAGCAGTCTTGTTTAGGTTGTATTAGTTCAAATAGTACTGTATTTGCTGGTATATAAGTCACACATTTTTTCATAAATTTGCTAGTCCTGTGATTTATACACTGAAGCAACAAATACTGGTCTCCGTTGGGGGGGGGGGGGG
>JARVLU010000489.1:8952491-8964734 GCA_031762415.1 Simpsonichthys santanae
CTGTATTTTATCTTTTTATGTGGTAATATTTATTTCTGGTTCTTAACTATTAACTATTAACTATTATATATAATATACTATTATATTAACTATAGTAACTATTGTACCAATCTTCTAAATATTTATGTTTATGCTAGCTTTATAGATTAAGTTGTCTCAATTGGCTTGGGACATTGTTAACAAATTAGGCTTTATCTAGAAATCATATTCAAAGCAACACATTAATAATATTTGATAGGCTATACAGTATGTATATATTATTATGCTGTGTGTGTTTGCCTATGCTGTGCTAAAGTGGAAGAAACGGCTTATATGAGTAGACTTTAAACAAAAAATAAATTGAAAAAAAAAAAAAAAAAAAGCTTTGTGTTCTTAATAAATAATTCCGTATAAAGACTATTCATCATAAGCTTCAAAGTTTGTGTGCATTCAGTCTAAAATCTTCTCCGTTCTCGTCAGTGTGCTTACACTGTGGTTAAGTTTGTGTGGCTCAGTTTGCAAAGGAAGGGTGTGTGCGCGCGGGCTGCGCGGAGCGTGGAGGGGCACGCGCGTGTGGAATATTGAACGGAGTCCCGCATGAAGAGATGCGCGGCTTCTCTGCCTCTCTCCCTCTGTCTCCTCCTCCTCCTCTCTTTTCTCCCCCACTCACTGAACCTCTTCTCTTTCTGAGCTGCTGGTCTCCTCCTTCCACCACTCGGTCCTTTCTACCGTTCCTCTCCGTGAATTCACCGTTTTCTCCTTTGCTTTTGAATTTGCCTGCCCTCCTCCGTGATCAGCCTCGCCTCCTGCCGGGGAAACAGCAGTTTCTCCCCCCGCTTCAGGGAGCCATGACCACGGCGAAGGAAGGCACCAATGCGCCGTCGAAAGCGACGCAACAGCCAGACCAGGTACGGAGCTGTCCCCCGCTCAACACTCTGCTATATTCTAATTGTCTAATGATGCCATTTTCTTTAGAGGAACATACTACATGAATTAGATGATTTAGAATAGGCGGGTGCGCTCTGGAGTGATTTGTCCATCACCATCATGATTGGCTTCAATGTGGCTGTGCAGTGACTTTACAAGCAGTTTGTGTTCCCATCACCTCCTTGCAGCAGACTTAAAGTATCAAAAGGCTCGAATAAAGTGCCACGCTCGATCAAATCGTTCATTTCCAATATTCGAGACTTAAGGTTTTGCTCCTGTGTGAAAGCCACTCCGCTTTATTTCGCATCAGCTGCTGTGGAGCATCTGTTGGACCTCCCCCACTGAGGCACCTGAGCCACACAAACTTAACCTCATTGTAGCAAATTAGCTTTTTGTTCACAGTATTGTCTGCCAGCACCGAGTCAACAAACGGTGCGACAAGAGCCATATGTAAGAGTTTGTGGATCAAAGAGAATAAACGCATCAATACATTCGTATAAATATAGCCGTGCATGCTCACTTCTGTAGCTCCTGCATGGGAAGAAGCTTGTTTCCCAATAAAGTTTCCAATTTACTTTTAGCTCCATCAGTCTATCAACGCAATCCATATTTTTGGATCAAATCTGTGGCTGCCATCTCTACCCATGTGCCGCATCTGTCTAAAAAAATGACAGAAAAGGTGAGGCTTTTTTTTTTTCTTCCTGCCACAGCTTCCTGCTGATATGTAGCAGCAAACTGTCAGTGTCACCCCTTCCAGGCACAATAAGGTCTATCTGTCTCTGCATGCATGTTCCGTGGCTGCAGAACACACTTGGCAGACGTAATCCTCAACATAACCGGACGACAGACAGCGAAATAAGATCATATACAGTATGTTGACTCTGAGTCACATATCAGCCAAGCATCACTAAAAGTTTGAAGGCTGCATATCATAGAGGTGAGGTTTACTGTTTTGAACTTTTTTCTTTTTTTTTTTTTTTTTTCCAAAATGGAGGTTTATTAGTTAAGATATTTAAGGCCTGAAATTTTCCATAATGGATACATCGCTAAAACCTGTAAATCCATCTATCCGTTATCTTTACCCAGTTCTTTCATTTCGGGTTGCAGGGGTCACTGTTGCCCATGTCCAGTTATCACTGTGTGAGAGGTGGGTGTACACCCTGGACAGGTCTCCAGTCCATCACAGGGACACATAGAGACAAATGAGACAAAACGAGACAAACAACCATTCACTCTAAAAAAGCTAAGTCTGGTCCTCTGGACATCAATTAATGTCCAGAGGACCAGACTTAGCTTTTTTAGATTTTTCTACCTGGATTATTGAGCATGCATCAGGGTAACCATTCACTCTCTTACTCACATCTAGGGACAAGTTAGAGTTACCGATCAGTCTAACATGCATGGTTTTGGTCTGTGGGAAGAAACCGGAGTTCCCGGAGATAATCACGCATGCACAGAGAGAACATGAAAAGTCCAACCAGAAAAGTCCCGAGCCATGATCTGAACCTGCGTTCTTCTTGCTGAGAGGCGGCAACAACTGTGCCACCGTACCGCCTGACTAATATATGTTTCTCCCATTTGAAGGTTTGAATTTCGGTCACGTTGAGATGATTTCTCACAAGAGTTTCTCTTAAGATTTTAGGTGCAAAATAAGTTCAGTTTAAAACCCTCAAAAAAACAAACAAACAAACAAACAAAAAAAGTTGTTATCTATAATGTCAATTTTTGGCCAAAAATGTGATTGGAAAAGGTGCCACTAAACTTTAAAATCATATCCAGGAGTTCATGAAAAACATATTTAATTGAATCTTTGGGTCATCTCACTTCTGCATAGACTGTATAAAACACTTAGAAAGCATATGTTTTCCTTACGGTTATTTACTGCCATATGAGATTTTGTTCATTATATGTACCCTTTTAATTACATTATTGTTGTTAGCATACAAAATGTGACAAACGTATTAATTCAGACATGTAACAGCACTTTTGAATAATCTGCTACTGTATGTCATATACCTCAAAACAAACAAACAAAACAATAAATATGATTTAAAAAACATGTAGAATGACTGTCACAAGCGTTGCTATATCAAAGGAACAATAGTAAATTATGTGATTTTGATATCAGTCATGTGACTAATGCAGAAACATTTTTAAAAGTAAACTTGGACTTCAATATTTTTTGTAATATTTTTTTTTTTTTTTTTTTTGTTAATTTATCTTATCTTCCCCCTCCCCAAGACATCTGTAGCCTTATCAGAACCATGGTGCTGATAGACACTGTACCATCTTATCAGAACTTTGGAACAATCTGGAGTGTTTATGGATTTGTTGATCGCTATGCATAGATGTACAGTATTATGATTTCATTGTATGTTGCTGTTTATGTTGCAATATATCTTTTTTGCATCTTTTACACTGTTTCCCAGCCAAGACATGTTGTAAGACATGATTTTTTTTTTTTTTTTTTGGGCTTCCTCCACCCTTGTGTTCTATTTTTCTCATCTGCCTGCTGTATGTAACAAATCTCTCTTATAAACGAGTCTCCGAGACTCAGTGGGAACTAACCTGTTTAAATAAAGGTACTGTATAATAATAATAATAATAATAATAATAATAATAATAATAATAATAATAATAATAATAATAAACCTTCTGCTAGTTGACTGACAAATAATGAAAGCAGTTAGTAGTCCATCGACACAATGTTGCAGCTCTACATCATCTGATAAAGTGCAGTTTTGATAAAAGCCTGGAGATTTTTCTTGGTGTAGTCTTTAACTCTACATATTTTTAAATTAAACAAAATATGCCAGTAGAGACTGGCCTTTCCCTTAATAAATTTAAAATTAGAAATCCAGTGAGGCTGCTACTTCAGCGAGCAATTGTGTCTTTCAGAGCATTTTTTTTTTCAGAGATATGAAGCGGCAACAAATTAAAAAAAAAAAAAAAAAAAAAAGCCCTTAAAGTACCTCAGGTTGTAAAATCCACATAAGTCCACTCACATCACACGAGGATGCAGCAATGTGCAGAAAGCTGTGATTATGTGAAGTCCTGTTACTGGCTGATTGATGGTCTGCTCGCAGGGCTTATGTCTGGGGACGGAGCACGCAGATAGAGGGCAGCTCACCAGAGATAGCAGCTGCAGCAGCTCTCCGGTAATCAACTGAGAGTCGCAGCTCTAACACTCATTAGTGAAACAAGGTGGAGGCTCTGAAGGAGCAAGAGGTCGAGCTGCAGAGGGGGAGTTGATGCTTTTGCAGGGGCGAGACGGTTTACACCAATTTAAAGCTGTTGTCAAAATGTGCTACTCTCTGGGTCATTATAAAAAATGAGCTGTAACATCAGAGTGCTGCTAATAGAAACCTGAGCGTTGGAAACAATATGTTTGCTCCAATGAAATTGCTGTAAGGGTTTAGCCAGAAAGATAAAATTGTTTCTTTCTGTTTTTATTTATTTTTTATTTTATGTTGATACTTTCTAAAACCATCTGCCTTGGTTTAACGTGAGTGACATCACAAGTTCAGCATCTTTATTCTCTGCTGCTGAGCAGCGAAGGCGGAGTGATATTTATTTTATCTTCCTGTGTTTGTGTACAAATGTTTATCTGTACTGTTAGCAAAATATCTCATGAATCACCAGATGGATTTTAGTGGAACGTTCAGGAAGTGATTATTCAGTTGACATTTACAACTAATAAACTCAAAGTCAGCACAATAAAATGGCTGCCACAGCCAGCTAAAATAAAAAAAATACCTATGTGGTAGTGGCTGAGACAGATCCTCAGCACATACTAAAAGCTAAAGGTGTGTGCAAGAAGTTTGTTTAATATTTTCCCATTAACTGTTTAGAACCAACTTTGTACAAAATATCTCATAAACCCAAGTGTATATTTTAATAGATACCAATACAGGTAGTCCTCGACTTACGACGTAGATACGTTCTGACACGGCGTTGTAAACCGAATTTGACGTAAATCTGAACGTACGTAAATACATATGACGTACCTGTACCTCCGCTGCTGCACCGCGTAACTTTCAACATAAGTCCTTGGTGATAGCCTTTCTTTTCCTCAATGCACTGCCATCACAAGAGTCCTCTTTGCGTTTTGGGAGCAATAATGTAGGGCTAATGAAGGGCTAATGGTCTACAAGGTATGCTAGCGACGCCGTCCTCACCGTACAGTACTGTATCCCTCCGCCGCTGCACCGCGTAACTTTCGACGTAAATCCATGGTGATGGCCTTCCTTTTCCTCGATGCACTACCATCAGAAGAGTCCTTGCGTTTTGGGAGCAATAATGGGCTAATGGCCTACAAGGGATGCTAGCGACGCCGTCGTCCTCCGTACAGTACGTATTCCTCCGCCGCTGCACCGCATAACTGTATCCTTGCGCCGCCGCGTTACAACGTTTAACGTCGTAAAACCGTCGTAAAACCAAACGTAACCGCGTAACCTGAATAAGGGAGATGCCAACGTAACTACGAAACGTCGTAAGATGAGACCGTCATAACCCGAGGACTACCTGTAATCCGGTGCAGTTTATAGTCCGAAGAATACGGTAATTTGATCTCAACATCTGCAGCTGTGGTTGTTACAGCCGCACTGACAAACACGTTATATTTCACCGTTAAAACTGTGAATCATTAGAAAAATACTAATCTGTTAAACAGTGACATCATCTTAAGCCCACATGGGTTCAACACACGTGATCATTTTAGTTCATGCTCGCACTTCTGCCCTTCCTCCCGTGCAGCAACAGCAGATGAGGGCCAACATATCCGGGACCACCTTCCCCAGCGAGCTGCGCGACCTGCTTCAGCGTCGTCTCGGGGAGCTGGAGAAGCAGCTGCTGAAGAAAGTCAGCCACCTGGAGCAGGAGAAAAGCTTGCTGACCAACACCACGGCGGCCTACAGGCTGAAGACGGAGAGCACGCTGAACGCCCTGGTGGAGAGGATCAACGAGCTGGAGAAAGGTGACAGGGAACATGTTCATCCGTCAGCTGTGGGACAGACAAACTGAACTGCAGACAACAATCTCAGAATGAAAACAGAGGAAAAGAGAATGTTTGATCCATTCTGTAAATCAGCAACACAACAGCATCTACCACACAGAAGTTTAGCTCAATATCTATTAAAATGATTGAGTTGTACACAATTTTGTGTTTGCTAAAGTTGTTTAGCTTCAGCAGCCATCTTAAACTGGATCCATTTTAAAAGTTTATTAGTTGTAGATTAGTATTCATTGATTCATTTCTGAAGGTTTTATTAAAATCCATCTGCTGGTTTGTGTGATATTTTGTTAACAGACAAACATGGTTGACTCCAATATTTACAGGCAATATTTTAAACAAATGTCTCGTACTGTTTTGTAAAAGTGAAAGTTTCTGTTTGTGTTCAGTCTCATCTACTGCCACACCACGTTTGAGCTCAATATCTTTAAAGCTGACTGAGTAATGGGCTTTTTTTGTGTTTGATAAAGTTGCTAGCTGTGGTGGCCATCTTGAATTAGCTTGGCTCTAAAAGGTAAACAGATGTAGACATCCATCCAGTGATTACTTCCTGGTAGTTTCATTAAAGTCCATCAAGTAGCTCATGAAATATTTTGCTAACAGACAGACACAGACAAAAACACATACTTTTCCCTGTCGAAGAGAGTTTATATGAGAGTTTCCTGTGCACGTTTATCATGTGCATGACTGATCATTTCTTCCGCTCAACTTTTTCATGGCAGGAGGAGATTTTAAGTCCTCCGAGCAGTTTAAGCTGTCCTTCCCCCAGCGGACCAACTACCTGTACGGCCGCATGACCAAGAGCCTGCCTGAGATGTACGCCTTCACCCTCTGCATGTGGATCAAGTCCAGCGCCAGCCCGGGTATAGGAACCCCCTTCTCTTACGGCGTTCCGGGGCAGGCAAATGAGATCGTGCTGATTGAGTGGGGGAATAACCCCATTGAGTTGCTCATTAATGACAAAGTAAGTGTTGTGCTTTTATTGGCTAAATAACTACAGAATTAAATAAAAAAACTGACTTGTACATGTAGATGCAGCCAGAATGCTGAGTCCGGAATGACTTTGCTAAAAAGTAGCAGAATAAACTGAAACTCTTTTGATAAAGCTAAAACGGGGGGTCTGCAACCTGCGGCTCTAGAGCCACATGCGGCTCTTTGGTTCCTCCACAGAGGCTCTTTCAAGCTTTGACTAAAACTCATAAAACACGTTTATTGGTTGTTATATAAACAACACAAAAGTACTAGTTTTAGCTGTTTTCATGTCATTTCTTTGGCAAATACTCTAACTTTTTGCTTTTTTTCTATGCTTAGTTTTTTTACACAATTAAAAAAAATACATAGGTGCATAGCTTGTAGTTTGTTTTTTAATTTAAAAACTTTTCCCACCTCTTTACAAGTATCTGGTCTTTTCATTTGTCTTAAATTGTAATTGTATCAATAAATATTAAAACATTAGATATTTTTAGCTTTATAAGGCCACTGGCCACAAAAGTCTCCTCCAACAAACAAAGTGGCCCATGGGCCACCAGTTGATAGCAGTTGTAGCAGGTTGTTGCGGCTCTGGACACATTGAATTTAGTGCATGAAGGTGTAAAAATGGTTCTTTTGATCATAAAGGTTGCAGACCCCTGAGCTAAAAGATGCAGAACACTGAACCGAAAGACTAAAAGTAACAGATTAATAGCTAAAAGCTGCATAAGCACAATCCCATTTAAATGTAGCAAAATGTTAGCTAAAAGCTAAAAGCATTAAGATTATAGTTAAATGTTTAAAGTTGAAAAATTCCAGCTAAAAGCTTTGCAGGCTAGCCAAATGGTCCATCCATCCATCCATCCATCCATCCATCCATCCATCCATCCATCCATCCATCCATCATCTTCCGCTTGTTCCAAAGTCGTGTTGTGGAGACAGCATCTAAACACGGGGATAGCAGCTTAAGTAGGGATGTTCAGACATCTTTTTCCACAGCCACCTCTTCCAGCTCAAGGTGTTCCCAGGCCAACCAAGAGACATAGTCTCTCCAGCGTGTCCTGGGTCTTCCCAGGGGTCTCCTCCCAGTCAGACATGCCCAAAGCACCTCCCAAGGGAGGTGTGCAGGGTGCCTCCTTACCAGAACCACCTCAACTGGCTCCTCTCGATGTGGAGGAGCAGCAATTCTAATCTGAGTCTCTCCTGATTAATAAACTTCTCACCCTGTCTTGGGAGAGTCCAGCTACCCTGCAGAAAAAACTCATTTTAAACATCTGTATCCATGATCTCATTCTTTTGGTTACTACCCAGAGCTCGTGACCACAGGTGAAGGTAGGAACATAGACTGGCTGGTAAACAGAGAGCTTTGCCTTACAGCTCAGCTCTCTTCACCCCAATGGACCAGTCCAAAGTCTGCAATACTGCAGATGCTGCACCAGTCCATCTATTCCCTCACTCGTGAACAAAACCCCGATACTTGAACTCCTCCACTTGAGGCAGAACCTCACCCTCGAGCTGAAGACAACAATCCACCCTTTTCCAGTTGAGGACCAGATGGTAACATTTCCATATGTAATATACAGCAAAACAATAGATAAAAGCCTCAGAAGGCTGAGCTAAATGTAGCAGTAACAGTAAGCAAAAGCAGCATAAATTTAGCTAAAATCTAAAAGTAGCAAATGTTAGCAAAAAGCACATGTGATCGAGGTACAGTAGCAAAAATAAGCAGATCAGAAAAGTAGCAAAATGCTTACTAGAACAAAAAAGCTCATTACATGCTACATGTAAAAAAAAACTGTGGATAAAAGCTAAATGTAGCTAAAAGTACACATAAAGCTGACTAAAATGTAGAAGTAGCAGAAAGCTAGAAAACAAACGTAGCAAAATGATAGCTAAAAAAAAAAGTTCAGCAGGTATTCAGCGAACTCGGTAGCTAAAAACTAAAAACAGTGCACGAAGATAAACATTAAGCAAATGTACTGAAACATATTTCGAAAGAACAATATTTTTTAAGCAATCGAATAGATTTCTGTGGGCAAATATTTGTAAATAAAGTTTCATATTTTGAAAATAATAAAAATATTTTTAAAAAGTCATAAAAAGTATATCAGAATGAGCTGAATGTTTTGATATATGAGAACAAAGTAGTTTCATTGCAAAAACACAAAATCAATCTGGAAAAAAAAATCAGGAAAACAACATTCCTGCAAGAAAACCAACCTAAAAGTCTCAAATTCTCCAAAAAAAAAAAAAAAACATTGTGATGTTTGGCTGCAGGTTGCCCAGCTGCCACTGGAGGTGCGTGACGGTAAGTGGCACCACATCTGTATCTCCTGGACCACCCGAGATGGCCAGTGGGATGCTTATCAGGACGGGGAGAAGGTGGGAACTGGTGACAACCTGGCAGCTTGGCATCCCATCAAACCTGGAGGAGTCATCATCCTGGGGCAGGAGCAGGTGTGTGCCGGTGTAGCTCTTTGAATGCGATTTAATAAATCAGCAGAGCCGTGTGCTTCCTGTGCTTTACAAAGACAGCGTAGCAGCCGCATCTGTCCGGAGCAGTGTATGCACATTATCTTGAAGTGTGATGTCAAGTTGTTCTTTTAATTGGGTGAGCTGCTAAACAGCTTTTTTTTACAAACTGCAGGAGGAAATGAGAAGTCCACGTCATAATGGGCGCACGTAAAAACAAGCAGCTGAACCATTCTTTTTCTAGGCTGGAGGGATTATGTGGTGGGCGGCACAGTGGCTCAGCTGCTAGAGCTGTTGCCTTTCAGGAAGAAGGTCGCTGGATTAAATCCCAGCCTGGGGCCTTTCTGGGTGGAGTTTGCATGTTCTCTCATGGAGCTGTTGATTTAAGATGTTCTCTATTATTCTAATCCCTTTATGCAATGAACCATAGAGGAAAAGCATGATGCTACCACTGCTGTGCAGTGCTCTCGGGTGGTGTTCCAGCTGTTTCTGGTTCATGTTTAGCGTCTTTGTTGTTTCTAAACATCCTAAACATTACCTTGCATTTCCCTGTTGTTCAAGGTCCGTTCACTGAGTGCTGTCGAACACATCCTTTAATTCTGCGGACGGAGAGGAACTCCCAGCTGCAGTCAGTCGTGATCACTAACTACACATTGTTGGCCTTGGTCTTGTCAAGATAAAGACAAAATAGAACATTCAGTCAAAGTCAAAATTTCTTAGCAGAAAGATGTGTAACTCAACACATTATAAAAATGTAGTGTAGTAGAAAGTACAGGTACTCAATGTAAAATGTAGGGGAGTAAAAGTAAAAGTACCCACATTTAATTCTACTTAAGTAAAGTACAGATACTGTGTATGAAAAATGTACTTAAGTACAGTAACAAAATATTTGCACTTAGTTACATCCCACCACTGCAAATCATTCAATCTGTACTGTGCCAAGCCAAGTCGAACCGTCCTGTACCAGTACTAATGCTACTAATGGAAAAGAGGCAACAATACAGTAACTAGATGGAAGTTCACAAAGCTCCCAGCAACGTTTGAGAACTTTGTTTGTGTCCAATACAAAGTAAATGAAGAAAATGTCAAGTTTTGTATACAGTATAATGCTTTTACTTTTGATTATGCATATTAATAGACAGGAAGAACTTTTAGTTTAAAATATTTAGGAAATAACTTTTCTGGGAAAACTTACCATAGCTGTTGACAATCGTAGAAATCTATGTTTGTCATTTCAAAGCAAATTTAAACATGCACTAAAACCAAAATATACAGAGTGAGTTTAAACCTTCACGTTTTTTAGGCATTTCCTTACAGATTTTTCTCTAGAAGCACTTTTGTTGCATCAAAGTAGAATTAAATATCTTAGTATGAGGATGTAGAAGTGGATACTTTGTTTCTTTCTAATGGTCGCTTCTTTTCCTCACAGAACGTAGCCTATCCAAAAAAAAAAAAAAAAAAAAAAAAAAAAATCAAAATGTTGTTTTGTTTGTTTTGTTTGTTTGTTTTTTGCTGTGATCACCAGTACTGACTAGAGGCAATAAGACATTAAATAAAATGTCATAAACCATAAACTAAAATTAATAGTAATTTAATCAAATGTGAATAAAATTAAACAAGACATTTTTATGGAGCTTCAGTAAGAATGGTAAGCGCTGAAACTGAGTTGTTAAAGCTAAATAAAAGCAGAACGCTAGCTAAAAGCAGCAAATGGGAAAGCTGAAAGCGAAGCAAAAGAGCTACAGATAAAATAGCAAAACCTAGCTAAAAGATAAAAAAAAGTTAGCTAAAAGTGGCAAAAGGGTAACTAAAGGCTAAATGTAGAAAAAAAGGCTAACTAAAAAACAAAAGTTGCAAAACGCTAAAAGCACAAAGCTAAAGTAGCAAAAGAATAGCTAAAATCTAAAGTAGCTAAAGGCTGTTTGTTTCAGTTATGTTGCACTGTGGGTCTGTTTGAATTGTTGCAGCTGCTTTTAATGCTTCATTTTTAAACTGCCCAGTGAGGACGAATAAAGTGAAATGATGGATTCATTCAGTCATTGATTTGTTGATTGATTGATCAGTTGATAGCTAAAAGCTAAACCCCGCAGAAAGGTGGCAAAAACTAAAAGTAGCATAAGAAGACTTAAAAAGAGCAAGTATGTTAAAGCAGATAAAAAAATATATATTCTGAAGGAATCCAAGAGATCTGAATGTTTTTCTGTGGGGAAATGTTTGCAAATAAAGTTAAACATCTTGAAAAGTATACAAGTTACAGAAACCAAAAGTCATAGCTACATGTCTCCTGAACAGACTGACTGTTTTGAGTAACGATTGGCTAAAACAAAAAGAAGCGTTCACACGGCTGCTCATTGTTCCTGCAGGATGTGGTCGGCGGGCGCTTCGACGCCGGTCAAGCGTTTGTGGGCGAGCTGAGTCAGGTGAACGTCTGGGACCGTGTGCTGAAGCAGATGGAGATCCAGTCCGTTGCAAACTGCAGCACGTACCTCTCCGGGAACGTGATATCCTGGCTACCGAGCAACGTGGAAGTTTTTGGGAGGGGGGCTTTCAAACGGCCCTTGGAGATGTGTCAGGAGCGGCTGTCCAATTTTTAAAACCCATCGCCTTTCGTCTCGTCCGCTGCAGTTTTCATTCATTCAGCTTAAAACCTGTTGGCCGCTCTCACTGTGAGGTCTTTGTGGATTTTTTGTTGTGGAAATATTGTAAAGGTTTCTGTTTTTTTGTAAACAAATGGAATTCTTATAATCCTGTCAACGACATTAATGGTGTCAGTCATTACAGTACAGTTCATATACAGGTAGTCCTCGATTTACGGCCGAGATCCGTTCTAACGGCTTGGCCGTATACCGATTCTGCCGTATACCGGATCCGGCCGTATCCGGGGC
>JARVLU010000489.1:8982393-8993190 GCA_031762415.1 Simpsonichthys santanae
CTGTACAGTATTCAGTAGTGCCCTGAGATGACTTCTGCTGTGACTGGAGCAAGTTAAAAACCTTGTGTACTTACAGTGTAAACTGCTGTTTAACAGCGCCCTCTTTTGGCTTCTGATGGCATTACACCTCAGTTTTCCCAGAATACGTCATTAGTTTTTCATTCACGAGTGTCGCGGAAGAAGCTTCGCTGTACTGTACACTCAATGTGGCAAGCCATTTTAACATAAAATCGGATCCACGACACTTACAGATATCTGAAATTGATTTATGACTAGTCATAAGGGCTTGCCATAGCGTCGCTCCACCTGCTGAGGAGAACTTTATATCAGTTACACCTCCCGTGACGTCACAGCTTCCATCCTCCCTCGGTCCGCCGGGAGGTCTCTGTCAGTGTCCAGTCAGTCAGTCCGCCGCCGCCGGCTGCAGCTGCTGTTTCTGCTTTGAGTCAAGGAGGAGCAGTCAGGGAACAACTAAACCACCCGAGGACCTCAAAGCTGGAGTAAACCTGGACTGAACACCTGGCGGACTTTTAGTTTGACCCGTTCCTGTAGCTTTTTGGTCCTGAAGCACCACCTGCCGCCATGGCTCGGACTCCCGACGGTGTGAGCAAGCTCACTGAAAGTACCTTCAAGGTGAGCGATAATTAATCCGAAATTATTAAAAATAAAAATAAAATGCTGAGTGAATTATGGCGGTTTTTAACTGGGCTTGAGAGGGGGAACGAAAAACCAGTTTACATTGAAGAGAACTTTAAAAAGTTAAAATGTACTGAGGCTTTTATTTTGAAAATGTATCCATTAAGATTTATTATAGGAGAAATTATGCTTTACAAGAAATATACGTAAAGCCAAAAAATAACAGCTTGGTTTATGTTACCTTTAATCTGATATAATTTAACATAAACCTGCAGCGGTTCCCAAAACCATCTAAACCTCTGAGCCTTTCACATAAAAGCATGATGTCTTGTTGCTAACTATTTTCTCTGTTATAAAGAAACCATTCATCATAATCCATATTTTGTCATTGAAAGTCCTGGACCTCCAGCTTGGTATTCTTTGACTCCAACTTAAATCAACCTGCCTTCTTATCAACACACTCAGGAGAGATTAAATCAGTAATTTGTTTATGGTTGTGTGATTTTTGTTCAGCCCCACAGCTAATCTAATCAAGTTTTCACAGCTGTTTCTCACAGGAGATAAGTTTGATCTTTGTTTTTAATCTTTCTACTCATCAGAATGTAAAATATGAGGTCCTCATTACGAAGAGCCATCTGAGCTAAGAGGAAGAGAAAAAGGAAATCAAAGGAACCTGTTTGTCTCTGATTTTCTTTACCCGTCCATATAAACTGTAATAGCTTCATTGTTTTGTTTGTTGAGGGTGTGTCAGGGGAATGGAGGAGGCCGGGGAGCAAAACTTGATTGTTGGGACTTTTTTCAGGAGCGACGAGGTTCAAGCTGCAAATAATTCAGTGTGGGGACTTTGCTCTTTAGAGGCAGCATAGGTCACGTTAAAGATTGAGAGTTTTTTATTTTTTTTTATTGTTCTTCTCACGTGACGATATTTTTAGAGCAGCAGCAGAAACACTTGCACTTGGATTTCTCTTCTCCTCCTCCTCCTCACACTGAAAAAGCAGTTTTTGTTTTTTTAAGTCACAGTCAGTCCTCCCTTTTCTTAAGATTTTAAACAAAAATGAATACAATACGTTTTCATTGTTTTCTGCCCTTCGTTCCAGAATGTGATGGAGCAGTTCAACCCGAATCTGAGGAACCTGGTCAACCTGGGAAAGAGTTATGAGAAATCTGTCTCAGGTAAACACAGTTTTCAAATGACTTCACCAAATCATCCTGGAAGCTGTCTTCTTTGTTGAACTTTTTTTCTTTTTTTTTTTTTTTTTTTTTTTTTGCAGCAATGACTTTAGCTGGAAAAGCTTATTTCGACGCCGTGTCAAAGATAGGAGAGAATGCGATCGTATCTCCGGTCTCCAGAGAGCTTGGTGAGTTTCATGCAAGTCCAGTTCCAGTCAGCCAATATCAAAGGAGGAGGGCGGGGTGGCAGAATCCCTGAGGTCGTTGTCTAAATGCTGGGAGACCATGAGACATGATGGAAAATGTCATCATTAATGATCCCTATCTGCGTCTGAATGGAAGTGTTCATATATATAGTGTTAACAGTTTCAATGAGGCCTCCATGTCTGAAAAGTGAAGCCACTTTTTGTTTTTCTAATGACTTTTCTCCGTGTTGCAAAAAGAAGCTTTGTATTCAAAGCTAAGCTAAAAGGGCCTAAAACTCACTACCTCACTTGTCTTCTGCCAGAAGTTGAGCATTTATGTTTTTTGGATGAACATCTACTCAGCTCAGTTCAAGATGGCTGCCACAGCCAAGTGACATTAGAAAACACAAAAGATGACTTTAACTCCGTCAGCTCTACAGACACTGAGATAAAATATGGTGTAGCCAGTCATCATCAACTCACGTGCTAGTAGGTTAAACACAGGGGTGTAGTCTACATGATACGCCATGTACTCACAAAGTGTGGGAATTTCTGTATACCCACTAAAAGTGCCCAGTGATATGTGACATATCATTGCACATGTCATTGTATTGAAACGTACGGCGAAATGGGTCGTAAACTCAGAAAACAGTGGTGTCCCTCTTCTTTCTTGGGGTTTGTTGGGGGGGGGCAGTCTGTTTGTATTCTGCCAGGCTTGTGAGCCACCGCGAGCCGCTCCAGCTATGTGAAGCTAGCAAGAGTGACGCAGAGCATCGCCGGAACAAGGGCAAGGGGGTTTTCAGAATAAAAGTTGAGACCGGATATTTATATTTTGACGTTTCAAAAGTGCTCGTAACGTTTGAAGCCACCGGTTCGAAGCTTTGAGAGCAATAAACAGCAAAACCCTTATTAAACAACAACTCTTGGTCACATTACTTTACATTAAATTCATTTTTGTGAGAAAAAAAATTAAAACATTCATATTTAAATGAGCTACTTAAATCTTAAAGAAGGTTCATATTTTATACAATTTGTTTTGAACTAAAAAGAAAATAACTTGTAATGATAAATGTGATAATGTGTGTGTATGTATGTAACACATATCCATCCATCCATCTTCTGCTTCCTAGGGAGCTGCTTTGGGGAAATCAAAATAAATTGACGATTACATTGTACTAATCGGTGTACTTTGGTTTCTAAGCGCAGTATACCCACTACAAAAATGTAGACTACACCACTGGTTGCACAAGATCTCACTGTGTTAGGGTCAAGCACAGCAACGTTTAGAACGTTTGAACAGAACATCCTCAACACAAGATATTAGTTTACGACTGGTGCAAAAATGCTGCAGGTGTTGTGCTGCAAGGAATTTTATTTTGAGTTTTTCTTTTTAACTACGCGTTTTGAGTCCTCGTGAAGACAGAATGAGGCTTACTTAGGGAACTACGCTCTCATTTTACAATAAAATAGATGAAAAGGCAGAGTTTGCTTTACAACAGGATTATTTGTGACCTGCTGCTTTCCAGTCTGTGTGAGCATTTTCCTTTGTTTGATTAAAATCCAGCTGTCTTTCTGAATATCTGGCCCTGAACAGATCACTAACATGAGGCTAGTGGTTGTGCTTTAAACATGCTTTAGTCCTCACTCACTGGAGGATACTTTATATCTGTGCTTTCTAAACTTAATGGGGTTTAGATCAGAAGCTGAAATGTCAGGTTGAAGAGATTGGTTAAAGAGCTTAACGACAACACAAACAAACCCAACAATCTTTAGAAGTACTTTTAATAGGTTTTCTCTTGTTTTAATTTCTTGTAACAATATAGAAAGCATAGCGTTAAAGTAGTTTTTAAATTTAGTTTGCATTCTGGAGCCATTGCAACATCCCACTCTTGGTGTTTCCTGACCCCATTGCCACCATTATGTGCCATTATAGCATGCAACGGCTGCACATTATCATAAATGCATCAATATAACATATTCTTCTGTTCAATAATGCAAAATACTTTTAATAAGTTGCATTCACAGACTGCATTTAAACCTTATGTTATGTTGGGCTTCAGACGCATGAAGTGTTGTCACCATCACGACGACTGAATTTGTGTTGTGGACGACTGATGTCATCACAATAATATTGTCTCACAGCTGCACGTGTTCCTCATATGGAGCAGCTCTAAAGTAAAAGCTGTAGTTTAATTAATTAATTTGGCCTAACACTGATATTATTAAAGCTTTTTTTTTTTTTTACGTTTATGTAAACTGTTTCAACCAAGAGTCGTGATGCTTCTTGATTATACGACCCAGACCAAAATTTATGACACTTACTATAAGGAAACTATTAGAATGTTGAAATGACATCTTGCAGACTTCATCTTACACATCATCACACTAAAACTATAACTCGAAAATAAAAATTTTACTGAACAAAATGTCAGCAATATGTATGTATGTATGTATGTATGTATGTATGTATGTATGTATTATGTTAAGAAAAAGTATTTTGTAAACTAAAATATGCTGGACTGTCATTTAGACAAACACAATTTGGTCTGCAAGTTATTGTCAGTATGAGCTACTGATGAAACTGCAAGTGATCCGTTTCACTTATGGTGTTGCCGTTTTGTCTCTAACGCTCAGCATGAAATGCACTCGCATTACTTCCCAAAACATGAAGCAGAACCTTCAACATCATTTATGAATGATTCAAATCAACCCAAATGCCATGTCATAAAATAACAACTGGACAAAATCTCATTATTGGTGGTAAATTCTAGTGAAAGTGAATCAATCATGCAGGCATTTGTAAAAAGCAACAATAGAACCCTTAAGCAGGAGCAGAAATAATTGTCTAGTTCTCTTATCTCTGCTTCTGATTGAAGTGCTTCTGTCTTTTCTCTGAGTCGACCCATTGAGTGAATAGGTTGTTGTTGTGTTTTTCTACATTTTCCACATCCTGTGAGTCATCGCCAATAATTATATATGTGATAAAATGTAGAGCTGGCCCTGTTGCCTCTCGGTGATCAAAACTGGGCTTAATTACGTTTCATCGTGGTGCTTTCAGGATTCTGCTGCGTCACTCCTCAATGCACAAACGTATAAAACTGGGTTCAAGCCAGCTCATATCGAACCAATGCTATTTTGAGCTTGCCTTTTTTTAAAATAAAAAAACACGCCAACATTATTATGTCCTTTTGCATTCACATCCCAGCTTGTGCCCGTTTCCTGAACACGAGAAGCAAAATGCCAAATGCTCCCGTGTTTCCAGATTTTACGGTTTATTTTTCCAAAATAAACCAAGATAGATGAACTTGATTTCGTTTTTTAAAAGCTCATTTTTATCCATGTTTATGCTGCTGTAAGGGAAATCTATCTCACTGCAAAGTAGAGCAGCAAGTTTTGTGTTTTTATCTGTGTGGCATAAAACACACCTTTCATACTGTGCTGTTACAGAATGTCGATCAAGTTTGTTTAGCCACACCCGACAGCGAACAATAGCAGTGTTTCTCAGCTGTCTGCGTCTTCTCTTTACTGAGATGTGAGCATGTCAGGAGTCGCAGGTGTCGGCTTCAAAACTAAACATTTAGTGTGCATCGAATTCCAGCTTAAAACCAGGAAGTCAAACACTCCAAATGAAAAGGGAGTTGTGTGTCTTTGACTTTTTGTTGTGTGATCAAAGTGCGTGTAAACATTGTGACACTTCCTTTTCTGTCACCTAACACCTTCCCAAACAAGAATTATTTCCATCCGTTCCATCCATCATCTTTACCCACTGCCTCCTTTTCGGGTCTTGGGGGTCACTGGTGCCCATGTTCAGCCATCACTGTGTGAGGGGCGGGGGACAAGTCTGTCACAAGGACACATAGAGACAAATGAGACAAACAACCATTCACTCTCTCACTCGCACCTAGAGACAATTTAGTTATCAAGCAGCCTAACATGCATGTTTTTGGACTGTGAGAGGAAACCGGAGTACCCGGAGAAAACCCAGTCCTCCCCTAGAAAATTTTGAATGAAGTAGATGTGATTTCCTGCATTTTGGTGTATTTTAACCGGTTGCTGAACATCTACGTTTACCTACATTTGTAAACACTCTGCTACTGTCTAGATCAGGGGTCTGCAAGCTGCGGCTCTGGAGTCACATGCGGGTCTTTGGTCCCTCTGCAGCGGCTCTTTCAAGATGTGACCAAAACTAATATAAAACTGAATTTTATTGGTTGTTATAACAACAACCAAAAGGGCTAGTTTTAGCAGTTTTCGTGTAATTTATTTAGCAAATATGTGAATACTAGAAACAATACAAGGAGAAAAACATACTCGCTTTCACTTTATGCTTTATTTCTTCAAAGTAGGATACAGTACATCATTTTTTTTACAATAAAAGAAATCTACATAGGCCTGCATAGTTTGTTGTTTTCATTTTTAGAAAATTGGCAAATACTGTTTTTTTTTTTCCTTCTTTACAGGAATCTCAGCTTTTATTTAGTTTTAAAATGTAAAAAATCTATAAACATTAAAAATCATTAGATATTTTTAGTTCTGTCAAATAAACCTACTGTCCAGAAAAGCACGCTCCAACAAACTTAAAGCAGTCCGCAGGCCACCAGCTGAGAATCCCAGTTGTAGCAGGTATTGTGGCGCTGCACATTTTAATTAGTGAACAAAGGGGCAGAAATGGCTGTTTTGATATAAAGGTTGAAGACCCATGGTCTAGATCCTACCCCACACCTCCCCTTAACTTGACCGTTCCGAGCCCGACTCTGTCCCTGCTTCGTGTTGTCCTGACTCCACATGTGAAACCTCCTGGCGCCTCCTCCATCTGTTCATACCAGCTGCCTGTAGGCTCCTGCCCACATACGACTGCCTGGCTCGCTCGGCACTCACCCCCACCACTCTTTTAGGGGTTGAGATTATTTTAAAGATAGATGCAGAAATGTTACTTGAAGAGGCAGCTCAAATAATCGTGTCAAGGATGTTGTGTTTAAAACGAGTGTTTATGTAATTATTTTCAGTTTACATATCCAGTATAATTTTATTCATTGAAGTCAGTCATATTTGTTCATAACTTTATTTTTAGTAAGTCTGAGAGTTACCAGATCCAAGCAAACAGTTACCAGAGCACACCCTGTCAAAATAAGAGAATTCCCGGATCTTACTCTGGCAGGATCCGGATCAAATTGAGCCCTGTCTACAGCTGATCTTTATTTACCATACCATACCATACCATACCATACCATACCATACCATACCATACCATACCATACCATACCATACCATACCATACCACTTTATTTATAAAGCACTTTAAACAGTGACAGTGCAAACCAAAGTGCTGTACAGGGACAGGCAGACCAAGCACACAGCAACAGATTACATGGGAAACTGAATATAGAAACAAGCAAAACAAACAAACAATAGTGGGTAACAACAACAGCATCATGACCAACACAGTGTGATGCACACAGGCTCAGATCACACAGTGCCGAAAGCCAGGGAAAAATAGTGTGTTTTTAAGTGAGATTTAAAAACTGTGATGGAGGTGGCCTGTCTGACGAGCAGAGGTAACTCATTCCACAGTCTTGGGCCTGCGACAGAGAAGGTCCTGTCACCTCTGTGCTTGAGACGGGTTCCTGAAACTGTGAGGAGCAACTGGTCCGCTGACCTGAGAGAACATGGTGCAACATACAGCTGCAGCAGATCAGTAAGATAGGAGGGGACAGAGCTGTTTAGTGATTTATAGACATACAAAAGCATTTTGAATTGGATTCGAAGGTGAACCGGAGGCCAAAACAGGTCTAATATGCACTCTTTTGCCTGTGCTGATTAAAAATCGGGCTGCTGCATTCTGGACCAGTTGAAGTCCAGCAATGGAGGTCTGACTGATACCAAAAAGGAGCGAGTTGCAATAATCAAAGTCAGCCTGTTTGAAGTCAGATGGATTCAAGATGGCTGCCACAGCTAGTCAACCTGAGAAAACACAAAACCGCTGAAAACTCAGTCAATTTTACAGATATTGAGCTACAGTTTGGTTTGGTAGTAGCTGAGACTTATTCCCATCACATAGTTTAGTCTCTAACAGATCACACAAAATCTTTGTTCATAACTTTGGCATGAGGTGTGGTGTGTGTTGCTCATCCCTTCAAGGAATGCTAGTATTAAGTAATATAGTTATGCTTGACCTTTGCACGTGTTTTCTGAGTTTTTTTTTAAAGGGACAATTCTTTGTTTTAATGACTCCAATCATAAAAAAGTATATATTTTTTAAAAGGCCCAGAATGATCTCAGGTAAGAGGTCTACTGAAGTCTCGTATATCTTTAAGGGGTTTCAAACATTTGATATGTCAATGGAAATATCAAGGCAGACAGGGAAACACTTTGAGTTTTGAGAGTTCAAGTGACTCATAAACCTTCCAGTCCACTTTTTATGCTAGGAGGCTTATTTTAGCCACACATTTCGTTAGACCAGGTGTATTACTGTAGTTTCCTGCTGCAGGTAGGTGTAAAGTTTTTTTTTTTTTTTTAATCCTCTGAAGTGATAGGTTTTGCTTTCTTTTTCTGCATGGCTGGAAAGGTGCAAAAAGAATGCATCACAAAGCTTGGCAGGTAGGCTATCCACTGAAACCACACTGAGGCATTTACTTGGGCGCTGCTCCTTTTGTCACACGGTTGCTTCAGATGAGAGTATACTGGCAACAAGGAAATGCTTTTAGTCAGCTGCATGAAAGAAAACTACTGTAGGTACATTTTACCCCACGGCCAGACATTTCCAGAAACTGTCTCCCTGAGACCTGGATTCAAGGATTCTTGGTGTCAGAAAAAACATTTTCTGTTGCCAAAATGCAACAAAGTTCCCATTTCATTTAAAAATGGTGTGTAAACTGGGTCTGTCTTAATCATGTCTGTATTTTAGTTCTAGTTTCAGTTTATACTTTTTTCTTTTTTTTTTTTACTTCAGTCAGTCACAATTAGGTTTTATTAGTCGCCTAAGTTACAGTATCTCACATTTCTCGCTCTTTCTGTGTACAAAAAAACTGAGAATGATTTCATATGTGTGCAGCAATTTTAATTTTAAGATATGAAAAATCATTTTTGAGATGTTCCAAATTTCTCTGACTCTGAGAAAAATTGAGAACCCTCGTGTTTTTTTTCACCATTTGTCTCTCAACAGTTGTAGACTTGAGTTGGTTTGCTGACCCTAGAGCTTTGCCTGTGCTACTCTCACTTTAAAATTGATCAGTTCACAAGATTTTTTTTATTTTTTTATTAAAAATAAACTAAGAAAAAGACTCCATGGGAGTTGTTTTTCCTCTTAAGTTTGAAAACCTTGCTAGGGAGTGAATACCTTGAACTCCACCCCTTCCATTTTTACTTTACCATGTTTTTCAAGCCTAAGTTGAAATTGTTTTAAAGACCAAAGCACATTGTCATCCAAAAACTATGTCAGGCTGACATCGTTTTTGTTCTTCGTCAAAAAATAGCGAGAGTTTCCCCGCTGGTGGCTTTTCTAAGTGATTTTGACTTTGAAGAGGTGCAGCTTCTAAACACTTATTGATGCAGTGATTACAAACTTGTGGTAAAATATCAGGCATTTAGCTCTCATCTTCTGACGGACTACTTTAATTTCTATTTAAAAAAAAAAAGGTTAAATTGTGTCATCTGGAACTTTTTTGGATGATTGAGCTACAACCCTTTTTTAAAATTCTATACACAATCATCTCTATCTGCATGAGCTGTTTGTCTTTACTGAAAAAGAGGACAGAGTTGGGAAAGAAGAACAGAATTTCATTCACAGATGACTCAAAGGGAAATACTGTAATTGATGGTCTCATAACTAATTTAAAGGTTAGTGGTCCCACAACTTTCCCCACTGTTCTCCTCACCAGTCTAATGCATACAGTAAAAAGTATCTGCATATCGTCCTGTTGTCAGGTTTTTCCTGTTTGTCGAGTTCATATGTAATATTGAGTAAATAGTACTTGTTTAGTGTACGTTTTTATACGGTTGCTTGTCTGTCTGGTAAATGGTCAAAGTTGTTGGTTTTCCGTGATCAAATCTACCCCCGGTATTCTCAAACATTTTAGATTATTTTATTTATTTATTAACCTTATTCAACCAGGCAAATCCCATGGAGATCACAGATGTCTTTTTTTGCAGGAGTGGCCTGGGCCTGAAGGCAGCCTAACATGCAGGTTTTCAGACTGTGGGAGGAAACCAGAGTACAGTACCAGAGAAAACCCACTCAGAAAGGCCCCTGGTCCAAACCAGGGAGCTTCTTGTTGGGAGATATCAATGTTATTGACTTGTGACCACATATTATTGGTTGACAGGTTGAGCTAAACAAACATTGCTTAAACAGTCGATAAATAAAGCTGTTACAATACCACAAATTGATTAAATTAAGTCACATTACAGGGCAAATGTGCTAATAGGATTTACTTTTTAAATGTTGTTTAATATCTGTGGAACATATCAGGACCCTCAACTTGATGTTTTGTGAAATGCACAAGGTCCCTTGAATTCTGAAATATAACAACCCTGGGTTTACTAAGGAACTGTCTACAAAGCAACATATTTTAAACCCGGAAGACATCTATTTTACTACTACTAATAAAAAACAAGTTGCTGAGGGTAAGTTTCAGGGTTGATTTGTGACAAGAGTGGTAGCAAAGGTCAAAGGTTTACAAGACAGTGGTGAGACCAGCTATGTTGTATGGTCTGCAGGCAGTGACACTGACAGACAGGAGAAAGAACTGGAAGTGGCAGAAATGAAGATGTTGAGGTTCTCCTTAGGAGTGACAAGGATGGAGAAGAT
>JARVLU010000489.1:9067843-9079775 GCA_031762415.1 Simpsonichthys santanae
TAAAATGCTGCATAAAAAAGGCAACGAACGGCGCAATGACGTCACTGGGGGCGGCGCCGTAAGTACGGAGCACCGTAAGTCGATGGCGCCGTAAGGCGAGGACTACCTGTATTGTGGAAAATAATACATGACTTAATATTCTCATACCGCATTGTAAATATTTTACTTCAAATTGTCTTACATGCAGTGAAACCTTAGTATCTTCTGGTTTCAGATGTAAAACGTTGTCATCATTATCAAAGGGGATGACTTTGGCATCTGGATGGTAGACAAAACGTTCATTCAAGAGGTAAGTTTTTCCATCTAGTTGAAGAGAAATCGCTCCTGTGTCTTCCTCTGGCCCGTCCGCTGGAATGGCTGGGGCCCAGCACTCCATGTGCGTGGCATTTCTTGAGCCGTTGCAGACCTCAGGAAAGATAAACACAAAGCATCCTGTTTGAAATGGCATACAAATCTTTTTAAGGAGATTGCAAACACTATTGAAACTAAATCATTCAAACAGTTAAAGGAGTTGACTTACTAGCTGATACTTTGTTGGAGTTTTTTTGGGAGTGTACTGAACCACTGAATTGTAAGACGAGTCAAGATTCTGGCCCACAATCATTAGCTTGGAGCCTCTGTGAGACAGGTGTCAGTGTTACAAATACTAATAGCACAGTGACGATCTTATTAGCAAACACTTCAATTCAAATAATAAACTCTTAATAAGATTAAAGACAGTGCCATGAAAGTATTAAGTCAGCGTCCCACCTTCGGAAGCTACAAAAAGGATGAACAGAGTTAATGACGGGATTCTTCTTGTAGAAGAATTTCTTATTGGTGGTAACGTTCAGGCCATCTATAAAGACTTCCACAGGTACTTCACCGATGCTTTCTGCAGCTGCTATTTTACAGATGTTTGAAGAAAAACCCCCTTTTTATTAAAGAATTCTATTATCAAAAAAAAAAAAAAAAAAAAAAAAATCATCATGGAAACATTATACCTCTACCCAATTAGATTACCGTAATTTTCAGACTATAAGGCGCACTTAAAATCCTTAAATTTTCTCAAAAATTAACAGTATTAATTCTGGTTGTGCTTACTGATTTTACGTGGTACACTGCACTCAAAAATCTGTCAAAAATGTTTTAGTATGGCTTAATGCACCTTATAATCCAGTGCACGTTATGTATGAAAACAGACCGGTTCATTGATATTGCGCCTTAATAGTCCAAAAAATAAGGTAATGACAGTACACGTTTAAAATATTTGAGACAGATACTGTGTTATATCTATTGTCAAGATAAAGCCATGGCTCACTTTAGATCTGTGCACTTTATGCCTCCAAAAAAGACATCTCTTTGTACCCCAGAGTTAAGATATTGTCCTGTTAGTGTGACTGTTGTTCCTCCAAACATGGGTCCAAAGTCAGGCTTGATGTCTGTTATGCTAGGCTCCTGGAAAAAGGCAGATCAAATGTGTTACTTTTAAACTATAATTGTCATAAATAAATATTTCAAAGGAAAAACAGTACAATAGTTGCCATTCTCACCACAAAAGAGAAGCCAGCTGTCTGAGCTGTGCCTTCAATTGAGTAGCGGCCCTCCACTTGTCCCTCGTGCACTTCCAGAACAATGTTCAGGTCACGGTTGGGCGTTTTTTCATGAATTTTACACACAAGCCTATATAAGGAGTATGAGCAGGAATGTTTAGAGTAAATTCCAATATTTATTATCAGATAGAAACGTATAACTTTAAATTTCACAACATAAAACAGTTGTTCATTTATTTAATCAAAATAGAAGGTAATGATTTTTAGGGTCTGAGGATAACTAACAGCAAACAGATAAACAAGCTCAGAAGCATACAAAGATATTTTGAGAATATCTCAATAAAGTTTGCAACAACAATATTTGTAACAAAATATATAAAGTGTTGAATATTGTCAAAGCATGTGGGCAAAGCAGCTTTCACTAGTGCAAAACACAGATTCCTTTTTCTATTTTATATTACCCGCTGTGCAATAGTTACCGTATGTGTGAATCTATAGCTATGAAGGGCCCTGCAACACCAACCATCTATTAACAGAAACTGCTAAGTTGAATGCAAACACTAACATAAGTTGTATTTTGCACTGATATTGGTAGAAGTATAACTGCCTAACAAAAGGGATTCATCAACTAAATTAACTTCAACTTGCAAGTGATTAATTAACATCTGCACAATCTGGCAACTAATAAACCTGACCTCAAAATGAGAAAACTGATTTCAGCAAAGAGCAGCAAAACAAATAAGCTTAATATGAAAATATGAAAACTGTCTGAATAGTCATTAAACGCTTGACCAAACATTATGTTAGCATCAGTAGTTTTCCTTAGCTAACTGGTCTTCCTTTCATTCAAAGCTCATCTAGGAATTAACTCTTTGTTGAGCCACTCGTTTACCTTTAGACCCAGCCTGCTGCTGCTCGTGTCTCCTCACATGCCCTCGTTCCTTTACTGTGCTCTGACGTGTTTCTGCTTCAAGTTTACTTGCACAATTTATGAGATATTCGTTTGTGCTCATTGTTCTCCCTGTGCACCCTCACTAGGTTCATTCCTTAACAGAGCGATGGGGCGTGTCGAGCAACATTTAGGTCAGTGAAACAGCCCTTTTCTGTTTGCATCAGCCACACAGTCAGGAAGCTGCACTCCCTGCTGGTTCTGAGCAGAAATGCTAATTTTTTCACTTTGTGTGCTGCTAATTAGGGTACAAAAATATGTTAGTGTGTTTGCTAGGAAATTTGATTTTTTTTTTTTGATTTGATGTTTAATTATTCATTTTAAAAGAACAATAAAAAAGTTTCATCAGATACAAGAATACAAATAGGATAAAATGAAAGGAGCAGAAGAAGAAATCTTATTATGTCTGCCCCTTTAAACAAGCCTTTGTTTTTTAGCTAGCTTCCGAATTTTTGTGCTCATTTCTGCTTATTTAAACCAAATTCAGCAAATACATTATGTTCTTTCTGCTTTCTTCTTCTGACTTAGACTTGTTCTTCTATTACAGCATGTTTTTTAGCTAATTTAAGCTGTTTTTCAGCAAATTCTTCAGCAATAAGCATTCACACTGCATTTTTGCAGTTCTAGTTCTAGTTACTTTTTCTCTTTAGATGTTACAGCAGACATTGCACAACACATCGTGCTCAGTTTTAAACAGGAAGTTGGCAGCATCCTCCAAGATGTTGAACTTGTCTCGTCTCTGTGTACACAGGTGTAAATACAGTTTGTGTTTGTTTAACCAGGGTAGCACTTTGCGGGCGTTTCTCCTCGTTGTCTCTCACCTGGCACTCTCAGCTCGTCAGCGAGTTCAAACAGGCTGAGGAGGAGAAAGGACAATACCAAAAAGCAGGTTTATTTGAGATGCACGTTCATGTTCATACTGAAACCTCATTCAAGTGCACCATGCTGGAGAACTGGTTTGTTTTTACATGGTTCCCTGCAGCATTTTTACTGTACTTTTTTGTTTTTCACAAAATTGTCTGTGAGCAGCTCTGCAACCCTCAGGTGGTGCAGTTTTTTTTAATGCCATTAAAAACAACTTTAATGAAGTCAGCAGGCTAGAAGAATGTTGAAGGCAGGTAAAACTGGAAACAGCAGCATTTACATCCAAAACTAGAAGGATTTGAATTTCTATCACTTGCCACTGAAAGATGAACTCAGTTTAAAACCCGAGGCGGGCGATAAGCATCCCTTCAAGAAACGCTCAGCCTTTAATTTAACAGGATTAACTGGGCCTCGGTATGTTTTTACTTTTGTATTTCCACAGACATTTAATCACGATGGTGAAGAAATAAATAACTGTGAAAGTTTGAACAAAAACATTTTCAGTTTATTAAAAAATAAAGAAAATGTTTAATCTCCTTTACAGATAAGTGTTTGTAGAAAAAGTAATAGAAACTAAGAAATACACTAAACAGTAATAGTGCAAAACAATAGGCCGAACAACAGCAGCTTGAACATGAGTCTGTGTGAGTAGATGAATACGAATGAATGAACACAGCAGCATGAAATAATCAGCAGCATGAGATCAGCAGAATGGATAATGTCCATGATTTTATTAATTTTCCTTTAATGCCAACTTTAATATTCTTTTCATTCCCCCTTGTTTCCTTTCCACTTGTAATTTGGTCAAATTTAGGAAACACAACTGGTGAGACTTTGCTACCAAACTTACTTTTAAAAAAACTTTTTTTTTCTTTTACTTTGTAATCCTATACATTTCTCATAAGCTGCTGCTTTGTGTTGTTTTCAGATTTTTTAAAAAGGTGTTCTGAGACTAAATCTGCTCAATGACTTTTAATGTCGGGCAGCACGGTGGCGCAGTTAGTAGAGCTTCTGCCTCTCAGCGAGCAGGTTGCTCAAATCCTGCTGGAGGCCTTTCTGGGTGGAGTTTGCATGTTCTCTCCGTGCATGGGTTTTCTCCCACAGACCAAAAACATGGGATGGATGGATGGATGGATGGATGGATGGATGGATGGATGGATGGATGGATGGATGGATGGATGGATGGATGGATGGACTTGTAAAAGTTACTGAGGCAGCTGGGTATGGAGGGTTAAAAGTGACAAAATTAAATAAACAAATTCATCATGAAATAAATAAATGTATCTTTATATTACAGTATTTAGTTCATCATTAGCTTTATTTTTATCCTGCGTCACTCCTGAATGACCAAATAATGAAGATTTGAGCTGATCCCAAAGATCTAGTTTGAATATTTCTTTAATCCTCTCTCTCGTGGGCTCCAAGTCATGTTCTTCTATCTTTTTTTATGTCATGGTTCCTCAACAGCAGCATTATGTTTTTATTATTATTATTATTATTTTTACATGCTAATAAAAGTCAAGATTACTTTTGCTGCCAAAGGATTTTATGTAAACTGTTAGAAGACTGGTTGAAAAACAAGTCAAGTTCCCATAATGCTTGTTGCCATATACGGTATTCATTTAAAAAAGTAATGAAAACCCCCAAACGACCAACATTTTTATGATAAAATGTAAAATAAATGGGCATTTCCAGTTGTACTAATCCACTTTGCATCACTTAGTCTGACTCAAGTCTTTGCAGCTCAGAGGAAGAGACAGAAACTGACCAGCTGTTGGGATTGAGAGTCCATGAACTCAATAAAACCAGACGGATTGTCAGGAGGTGAATGAAAGGTTCAGTGGACACATGGGTCACAGAAAGTTCAGCAGTGGACCACTGCAATAAGTTCATGAGGAGGGGATGACCGATGACTATGGCTACATTTGTGCCGTTATTTTGCTAAGTTTGTTTCATTGGAGCTGGACTGAAGTGTAAATAGGTTTTCCACTTGTCTGAAGAAAGACATACTGAAGCCTGTTAGCTGATACTGAAGGTATTAGACAACTTAATACCCCGTCAGGGCAGGGGTTAGCTGCCCCGAGGGGGTACAGCCACCATGCTCTGTGAGGACCTTCATGCATAAATGTATGGTTTTAGTCATTTGTTTGCAGGATTGTTAAAAAAAAAACAGAGTTCTGTCAAACTTGTGAAGGAGGAAGCAGTCATATTTTTGTGATGATCACTTGAGTCCAAATTGCAAAACAGAATTGGTGAAGTACCGTAGTTTACAAGCTTTATGAATACTTTTCTTTCTTTCTTTTTATTTTTATTTTTTTTTTTTGTCTGCCCCATAAGGCAATGGTAGAGTCAGTCCAGAAGTTCTTAAGATGAAAAATGAAACATGTCATCAAAAAAAAAAGAAACCATCCAGATGACCCGACTGAACATTATTGGATTTATACCGGATTATTAAGCATGGAGTTTGGTATTAGTTTGGAAGGTTTTGAAAAACAAGAGCTTTGTATTTAGAAGATAAATTTAATTTGTTTTTATTATTTTATTGTTTTTGGATGGCTGTGACTGAGTGGTTAGAGCAGTCGTCCAATGAGAGAGTCGTGGGTTTGATTCCACGAGCAGTCACATGCTGAAGTGTCCCTGGGCAAGAAAGACACTGAACACCTCATCGCCTCCGATTTGTGTCACATGGGTGTATGAATGTGATAAACCACAGATTATTCTTTGTATAGATCTAGTAAAGTGCTGTATGAATGGGTAAATGAGGATCAGTGTGGTGTAAAGCGCTTTGAGCATCGTCATTAAATAGAAAGGTGCTGAACAGGTCCATTTACCATTTTTGATAAAGGCTGTTGCATCTCAGTGAGAAAGTCGCCAGATCAAATACCCTCCGGGGGCTTTTATGGGTGGAGTTTGCATGTTCTCTCTGTGCATGTGTGGATTTTCTCCGGGTGGTCTGGTTTCCTCCCACAGACCAAAAAACATGCATGTTAGGCTGATTGGTGACTCTAAATTGTCTATAGATGTGATGAGAGAGTGAATGGTTGTTTGTCTCATTTGTCTCCATATGTGTCCCTGTGCTGGACTGAAGACCTGTCCATGGTGTCCCCCACCTCTGTGACTGCTGGATATGGGCCCCAGTGACCCCTCAGATCCAAAAAGTAAGAAGCGGGTAAAGATAATGGACGAACGGATGTGTTTTGAAAAATCATTGGTAAAAGTAAAATAGCTTAAAAAACAGTGGAATATCAGTTTGAATCTTGTCGTCATTAGCATGAATTCATTTGAATCCAGAAATACTTTATTAACCCCTTAGGGAAAATAAATGTTGCAACTCATCGTCCTGGTTTCACTGGTTGTAGTAACAGGTCCACAAATGATTTTCCAGTCTACCGAAGGTCTTTAAATTATTCTGTGGAGATCCTAAATGAGTAATTTCTTGACTTGAAGCCATAATTACAACCTTCATCATCCACTCTGAATACTCTGTTCTGTATGTAATCCCCGACTATCGTTTCCCTGTGAAGCATCTGTGGTCAATTATCATGAAGTGTTCATACAAAGCCAGCCAACAGAGGAAGCTGTTGTACAGCGTGTTTACTGGCTGGCAGGAAGGAGGGACGGATCCTGAGGACGCTTATTCATGTTTCCAGGCGAGGTCACACTCCACTAGACTCTTATTATGGCGGTGACCTTCCTGTCACCAGGCAGTCAACACAAAGCAGCTTCATGAGTGTCGGCCAAGACGCTTAATCTGTCGCTTGTTCTGCCTGTCAACCATTCATTCCATTTCCCTTCCCATGTCTGCAGTCATTATGTGATCTATCCTCCAGAGAGGACTTTTATTGAACATTAAATTAACGTCAACATTCACAGCAATGATCTGATTATTTACCATTTATATGACAATACGTATGGTGAAGATGGGTTTTACAAGTTTTATGCTTTAGTCTGCAGCTCCACATGTCACAGATTTAAGATTTTGTAACTCGTCAAATCTTTACAAGCAGCAAAAAGGAACTGCTTTTTTTAAATCAGGAGAGATGATAAAAAAAATAAAAATTTGAGGTTTATTTTAGCTCAAATTCTGTAGAACTGACAGAATTACAGTATAGCCATTTTTGCATTCTCTAAGTTTGATTAGCTGTGGCAGCGATCTTGGATTGAATTGTCTTTAAAAGTCTATGAGTTGCAGATGTTCATTCAATGATTACTTTCAGAGAGATTCATTAAAATCCACCCAGTGCACTGGTTTGGGAGATATTGTGCTAACAGACCATCAGGATACCTCCATTAACTGTTACCAAGGTTTGAAATAAAAATATTTAATGTATAGCTCTCAGTATGTGCTGAGGATACCAAATGTTATAGAGTTATCCCTGCTTTTATGTTTGCTAAGATTGATCAGATGTGGTGGCCATCTTGAACCATTTACTTTAGTTAATCAGTTGTACATATACACCTGGATAGACAGTAATGCATGAGGACACAGACAATGAATGACTCACTGTGCATGTGTGCACAATTGTGAAGACAGCGCAGCAAACCGTGCAAACGGTTGCCATGTTTTGCTAAAGTTTGCACAGAGTTGCCAGGTTGTGACTAAGCGAGAGATTCTGTTTGTTCTTCCTGTCTCCTCTGTATACTGGACCTGACCACCTCTCTCTACAACTGGATCCTGGACTTCCTGACTGGGAGCCCTCAATCCATCCGGATCAAAAAGAACACCTCCAGCACTATCACACTGAGCACTATAGCTCCCCAGGGCTGTGTGCTCAGCCCACTGCTGTTTACTCTGCTTACTCACGACTGTACAGCAATGCACAGTGCAAATTCCAATATGAAGTTTGCAGATGACACAACTGTGTTGGGACTTATCAGCAATAATGATGAGTCAGCGTCCAGAGAGGAGGTGCAACAGCTAACATACTGGTGCAAAGTCAGTAACCTCTCTTTGAATGTTGACAAAACCAAAGAGATGGTCATTGACTTTAGGAAAACACCAAGGGACCACCCTCCCTCTGAACATCGACAGGTCCTCTGTGGAGATCGTCAAGAGCACCAAATGCCTTCGTGTTCACCTGGCGGAGGATCTCACCTGGACCTCCAGCGCCATCGCCAAGAAAGCTCAGCAGCATCTCTATTTTCTGAGGAGACTGAAGAAAGCTCATCTGCCACCTCCCATCCTCACCACCTTCTACAGAGGCACCATTGAGAGCATCCTGAGCAGCTGCATCACTGTTTGTTTTGGGAATTGCATCATTAAACCACAACTCTCTCTGACGAATAATGAAGACAGCTGAAAAGATCATCGGGGTCTCTCCATCTCTTCCATCTCTCATGGACATTTTCAAAAACCACTTCATCTCAACTCTCAGCATTGTGGATGACCCGTCTCACTCATCACATGGACCTTTTACTCTCCTGCCGTCTGGGAGAAGATACCGCAGCATCCAGACCAACACAACCAGACTGTGGAACAGCTTCATCCCACAAGACATCAGACTCCTCAACTCTGGAGTCTGACACACATTATGGACTCTGACACATGCACACTACCTAAATGTGTCGTACTGTTTGTGACTTCTTTACTCGTATGTTTTTACAATCTGCTTCAAATTTTTTGCATTTTTTTGCACCTTACACGGTTTTTATCTTTGCTGCTATAAAACTAGAAAAACTTTACGTTGCTAACCACAAATCAGAATATATTTCTACCTTATACACCACCTACACATGTACTAATCAACATGTGTCTCTAGTCTTGTGTCTACATTCTAGTCTTAGTTCATATCTTAGATGTTATTACTGTTTTTCTTTTACATTTTGTTGTTGGATGTAACTGGGATCCTGTGTACATAATTTTGTTCCACCACATGTACGACATGTGGTGCGAATGACAATGAAGAATCTCTGAACCTCTGAATTAATTACTTGTTTAGATTAGAATGTTTAGATTACGTTAGATATATTTTTGCATTTATTATAGGTCTGTTTGTATTTATTGTTCTGTTGTGTATCTGCACTTTATATTGTATTGTTTTTGCACGTTATGTTCTGTGTTGCATCGTGGGAACGCAGTTTCATTTCAATATGTACTAAAATGACAATAAAACCTCTCTGACTGTGACTCTGACTCTGTCACAAAATCAGCTTGTTTATTCTCTGCTTTGCTGCAATAAACTCTGTTTGTCTTATTATCTGATTTAAAACAGTTAGCTTACAGGCAAGGCCAGACACAGTGAGGCTCAGAGCTTCACTGAATGCATGCATTAAAAAAGTGTCTGTACTTTCCATTTTTCACCATGTGACATTTTATGGTCACTGTGGTTGTAACATTGAGGTGTAGTGCAGTAGTTTGCTCTGCAGAGATCACAGCACCTCTTTTTTCACTTCCTGTATAAAGCTTTGTCAGAAATGTGCGACTTAGAGGTGAAGTGCAGTGGAGCATGAGCCACATGTCAGTAAGAAACAACAGCAGCAGCCTTTGTCAGACGTGTAATCTCCTAATGACTTTCAAAAGAGGCTTCCATTTGAAAAAGATCTAAAATATAGATTATGTAAAAACCAGTTTGACAGGAAGTGTAGCTCTGGATAACGACTTTCTGTTTATGCCCTGGTCTCACATTGCTGAAGAAATCTTTCCTGTAGAGAAGTCTTCTAAAGAGATGATTGTGCTTAGAGGGAAATTAAGCGTGTCAGTCTGACCTCTGACCTACTCCAGTTGTTTTTACCTCCATTTATCTGCGTACAGTTAAGCAGCTTTTTTATCGCAGTTCTCTTATTTAAGACGTTTTCCTGGAAAAAAGAATAGAAGCGACTTTGTTAAGCTCATGAGCTCCCCCACATACATTTTAAAAAGAGGTTGTTGTTTTTTTACAAGCTGCACCTAACAATTACTTGATTGATTTGGATTTTTTTTTTTTTAAACGAATGAATGAAATGAGATAGATCTCAATAAAATGAATAATCATCACTCATCATAAAGCACTATAACCAAAATAGACCAAAAATGTATTTCATACTGTACAAATCCCTCAATTATTCAATTTATTACCTGTAAAAACAAAGAAACACAGGGCATCGCCTATCAAACAGAAACTATTAAATATTTGTGCATTTTATAATTATGTATGTATGTATGTATACACATGTACATATGCATATGTATATACATGAACATGTATGCTTAGATGTAAATGTATACACTATATGTATTATATATATTTTTTTTGTTTGTTTCTCTGTGTACTGTGTACTGTCAGTGTCAGTACACAAAAATCTAATTTAAAGTAACACGTTTGCTTTTTCATGTTTCCTTTATGAGTGTGACACGTATATGTCTGCAGATGTTACACACACAGTGAGTGCGTGTTGGGTGTGTGTGTGTGGGGGGGTGGGGGGGGGGTTGTATATGGGTGGATCAGAACAGTGCCATCACCCCCGCACTGAGTCGAGCAGTAACTGTGAGTAATGACTGATTTGCTCACTGTTGTGTAATCTGTGTTAACAGGGTGAACAAAGCACAACAAAAACTATGTTTAGACATAAGACTTCAACTACCTAAGACTTCCAGTTTGTGTGTACTAATGAACATAATCAGAAAGAAGAATCCATTTAGATCAGCAGCAGTAAAGGATTCTGTTTAAGTGACAAATTAAAGCCAGAGAAGTCTCAGGAGTGGGTTGATGTCAGGAAAAGAAGTCAGTAAAGGAGATACATTTCCTCTGTCACGTCTCTGTCCTTTATAAAATTATTAGTGTTTGTATAGACAGCTGCAGATTACACAAGTACACACACACGCACATCCAAAAGCTGAACCCTGCAAACAGGAAACGACTGGCTGAGTTGACTAACACAGGCGGAGAAGAGAACCCAGATCATACGTAGTTCTTTGTGGTGGGGGTGGAGGGAACATGCAGCAAACATGATTCACTTTAATATTGTGACCTGTGTTTGTTTCTTCAGAGATTCTGGAAGTTTCTAGAGACAGGATTTCTTTTTCTAAAGGATAGGCATAGGAAAGCAGACAGCACTGTGAGAGTCATGTTCTTTGATTTCTCCAGTGCATTTAACACAATCCAGTCTGATCTGCTTTGTCAGAAACTCCAGAAGACATTTTACATTTTATTGTTGGATGTAACTGGGACCCTGTGTACATAATTTCGCTCCACCACATGTACCACTTGTGGTGCGAATGACAAATAAAGAATATCTGAATCTGAATGTTTACTTGGTGCTCTCTAGAAACCAAGACCACAACAAAGCTTCTTTTTTTTTTAACCATTTCTTTTGCGTTTGTTTTGCTTGATCCTAAGTTCATTACAGGTTGAATGATCAGCACAAAACCCTCTCCCCAGCTCCGAATCTTTGATGGTTTTTTACCTTAGAATGTGCATGTTTCTGGAGTCAAATAATTGACCAAAACTCATTGACATGAGAGTAAATGTTGAACCCACACGCAGGCAGACAATGAGAGACTCCAAGGTAAGAGTAAATAGTAGTCCCTCGATTATCACGGGGGTTACAGTCCACACACCACTGCAATAGGTTAAAAAATTGCAAAGCAGGAACATTATAGTTATTATAT
>JARVLU010000489.1:9103757-9114985 GCA_031762415.1 Simpsonichthys santanae
ATATAGTATTGTGTTTTTTGTTTTAAATACCTGCTGATATAGTTTCCATATGTACAGGATGGCTTGCAGGAAGAGCTGTCCAGCTTTGCCGACGATGTTTTTGAGACGCCATCAGAGACGGAGCTCAAACAACTGGATGAGAATGTGCTGACAGGAGGTGCACTGGATAGGAGCAAATTGGAGAGGAGTCATCTCATGCTGTGGGTTAATCATCTAAATAACAATAATATTATGCACACATAACGGAAGACAGCCAAGTTTTAACATGCTATGTTTGATAACTTTTCAATGTCTTTTGTTACTTGGGACTCTTTCTTTTTTGATCCAGGCCTTTAGAGAGAGGATGGCGTAAAGCAAAAGATGGCTCTATGGTCCAGGCCAAAGTTCGTCTAAAGCAGGAGGTGGTGAGTGTTAACAGCCATCAACAGCGAGGACAAAGAATCACAGTTCCTGTTAAAAAGCTGTTTGCTCGAGAGAAGAGGCCGTACGGGTTGGGCATGGTCGGTCGGCTGACGAATCGAACGTACCGCAAGCGCCTGGACAGCTTTGTTAAGAGGCAGATTGAAGATATGGACGACCACAGGTAGGACGTCCACTTTTTTTTCTTTCATTCTAAACTGATTGTCTTTTTATCGGCATTTTTCGCTAATGCAATGGTAACAGAATAATAAAAATACCATGCTCTTGTCTCCAGGCCTTTTTTTACCTACTGGATCACATTTGTCCATCTGCTCATCACCATCCTGTCTGTCTCCATTTATGGTATTGCTCCCATAGGCTTTTCACAACATGAAACTGTAGACTCTGTAAGTATACACCACCATTTTTATAATGGTTATACAGTGCGTTGCAATGCTATTCACCACTCTTGGCATTGCATCTGTTTTTTTTGTTTTTGTTTTGTTTTTTGTTTTATTTGCTTTTTGACTAGAATAATACATTTTGATAAAATGTGTATATTATAACTTAGACAGCATAACTACCTTTATTAAGAGTAACAAGATATTTCACTATGAAACAAATATGACAAAAAAAAAAATAGGACAGAAACCTGATGGTTGACTATTCAACAGCAAGGTGTTTAGCGTTATGGTCCTGCTGGAAAGTGAATGTCTCAAAATTCTGCTAAACTTAAATATGCAAGTTTTTTCCATAATTTGCTCCCTTCATTATTCCTTCAACTCTGACCAGTTTCTTTATCCCTGACTAAAAAAAAATCGTCCCCACAGCATGATGCTTCTAGCACCATGCTCCATATTAGGGATGGTGTTCCGAAGAATTCCCAGAAACTGGCTTGAACACATGCAAAAATGGACCAGCCATCCAAAACAATCAAGCAATCATGCATAACAATCAAATGTTTTAGTTTTTTTTTTTTTTTTAATCTACCTCGAATATTGAGCTTACAAACCTTTTACAATAAAGTCAACTTGAACCTTGAACCCTTGTGTTCTCCACATGATGAGAGCTGTTAAGTTTGTTTTAGACATAATGTTATCTAGAATGTACAGTTTTAGTCTCATCTGACCACAGAAACTTCTTCCAATTTTTGGGGGAACCCCCAATATGCCTTTAGGTAAACTATAAACAGCCTGTCTCATTTTATTCTTTAAGTAATGACTGGTACCGCTTCTATAAAGCTGGGCAGTTTAAAATGGTTTTATCAACACCTCCATCGGGGTTATCGTTGTCCCCTTATAGTTTTCCTTTGACTAATGTCCACCTTGCCCTGCCTGTGTGCTTTGGTTGATAACTGTCTCTGGGCAGGTTTCCTGTGGTGGCATCATTTTTCAGTTTTCTAATGATCTACCAGATATTCAGAGTTTGGAATATTTTCTAAGAACTTTTTTGGGGATATTTTCAAAAAGGTACTTCACCACAACTTTGTCTCTGACATGTATGGAGATTTTCTTCTTCTTCATGTCTTCTCTTGCTTGGTGGTAGGTGTTTCTCTCCCGATTTAACTTAATCAATCTGGAAGACTTTGTGTTGGTCTGTTCCTTATAATCAAATAGAAAATCCATTTGTAAGGTACTAAAATATGTTACTATAGTGGTGTTTACTTTTGCACAGCACTAACCTAATTGTAGGTTAGTTTGATGTAAATGTTTTTTGTTTTTTTTTTTTTGGTTGTTTGTTTTTAATAATTTCAGATGTGTTTTTTTCCTCTGAGGTGCTGAGGAACAAGGGAATCTATGAAAATGTTAAGTTTGTACAACAACAGAACTTCTGGGTGGGTCCAAGCTCGGTAAGCATTGACAATGTTCAGTCTACTGTTCTCCATCTCTAGCTGTTGTTATTATTTGCTGGTAAAGGTTGAGGAGTGGGTTTTTATTTTTATGCTTTTAAGGAAAAATGTTAAACTTAGTGTGTGTTAGGAAAACAAAGATCTCTTCTCTCCCTTGCCCAGGTCTTTTGCTCAGAAGGAACTCACGTTTATGTCAGAATTAAACATCTTTATTTTTACAGACTTCAAAATGCGTGAACAAGAGAGATTTTTTTTACCTGCATTCAGGGGCCCTCTGTACCATACAATTCTGAGGTGTCTCAAGTCTGTTCCCACATTTATAGACTGGTTTCTCCACCCAGTGACACTTCCTGTTTTCAATTCCTGTCCAATAAACACCTTACAGACTCTCAGAAGTCCCTGTCCAAACAGTCAGGCACACATTAGCTGTCATCTCTTTCAACTGAGTATGTGACACATGTCTCTTTCCATTACACAAATTTTAGCACACACACACACACACACACATAATCTCACAATGATTGTGAGACTGATTATCCTTTTGATAATGTATTACTTTATCGAGTCTTGAATTGCTTCTACAATCATTCTGACCTATTAAGTTGTTCTTTAACTCATTAATTATTTCATAATCCCCACACATACTCAAATTATGTGAACTGTATTTAACTTTATAGTTTGGTTATTTAACTGAACAAGAACCTGTGAGTTATTTTGTTTTCTCATTAAAGACCTTATAAGGAACTATTTTCCTACTAACAGAAAGTGTCATGGTTGATTTTAAAAGTTAGCAGCCATTTAAAAGGTAATATTTATCAGCTTATGGCCTAGTTTACACATCTGACAGATATTCTAGTCATCTTTATATGATCTATGTTCCACAGTTCATCATTAAAGCTTATATTCATCAACCCCATATTATATTTCCCACAATTTATCATCAAAGGTTATTTTATTCCCAACATGTGTTGCACTTACCATAAATAGACTTGATTAACAAACAGCAGATTGAAACGTTCTTTGGAGACTTCTTTGCAATGTATACATGAAAGATTTGTTCATTTATATAAACTGAATTGTTTAACATTCATTTCTCACAAAGATCTTGTTTCACCAGTGGAATATTTAGTAGATGAGAAACTGGTACTTTGCGTCCATGGCATGCTTGTGATGGCATTCTGGCTGTCCTGCAGGAGGCGTTGATCCACCTGGGAGCCAAATTTTCTCCTTGCATGCGTCAAGATGAAGAGATTCACAAACTGATCCAGGAGAAGAAAGCGAGAGAGCGAGAGTCGGGCTGCTGTGTGAGGAACGATCGCTCTGGCTGCCTGCAGACGTCACAAGAGGAGTGTTCAGTGAGTGACAACAGTTTTACCGTCTCACAGGGGTTAATACGTTCTCGTTATTTCAGGCACGATTAAGAACACGTTTTGTCTCAGAAATCAAACTGCAAAGAGAAAAGTCTATATGTTGAAGCAAACTGCTATCCATCCAATTTCTTGATATGTTTTTTTTTTTTCTGTCTTTGACTGCAGAGCACCCTGGCAGAGTGGGTAAAGTGGCCCCAGCACCCCAGTGCTCCATATTTCAACGGAAACCTACGGCAACATGGTGCGGTCTGCCATCAGGACCCCAGGTAACAGTTAACTGCTCCTTGTTTCACCAAAACACTGACTTTGTATCAAAGTTTCCTTCAGGAAACTAGCTACAGCTGCAATTTTATTTGTGTTTGTTTACTTTTACTTTTCTCGATTTTGTAGAATTTGTCAGGAGCCAGCCTCAGTTTCACCTCATGAGTGGTCGGATGACATCACACGGTGGCCGGTTAGTCACAATCACAGCAACTGAAACACTTACTGAATGATTTTATACTAATATGATGATTGTTACTTGTAGCAGCAAAACTATTAAATTCAGTTTTTTTTTTATTTTTATCATAGCTGAAGGAAAATCATCATTACTGAAACAAACTGTAAATTAGGGGTTTCCACGGTCTTGGAATGTACAAAATCCGGTTTTAGTATTTTCTAGGTCTACATTTAAATATTAATAATAATTAAGTACAAAGCGCTCTCCTTTTTTCAGCCTTTGATGTGGTTAACAAGCACAGCAGTCTCCATGTAATGTTGGTCTGTAGATTTGCACAAGGTTCAACTTTGGGAATCACACCAACCTCCCACACATAGACTGCACCATCACTGGCCAGCCGTGCTGCATCGGGACCAAAGGACGGTAAGACTCTGCCGCACAGCTTTGCCTGTAAACATTTTCGTACTTTGTTTTTAATGACGGGGAAGAGAAGCTCACGTTGTTATAGATGAAACCACTGTGTACTATAATTTAGATAAGTGACTGTAAGGTGAACAGTCTATTTCATGTTTCAGATGTGAAATCACCTCCAGAGAGTACTGTGACTTCATGCACGGCTACTTTCATGAGGAGGCTACACTCTGCTCACAGGTAGGACTAACTGAGATGTCTGTTGCTTTTTACTGAGGTAGTATATTTAAAACTTAACCCGCCAGGTGAGGCTAGAACTCACAACCTCAGCATCGCTCTGTAAGTTACTGTTTTATAAGTACTGCGCGATGACCAATTGCACCACTGGAGCCTGTGGAAGCCGTTTTACTGAAGACCATGGGTTGTACATTGGTGGTTTTGTCCACTTGGGAGCAGCTCAGTTGAGTGATAGCATGTTTTTCTCTCTGTCTTTTAGGTGGCCTGTATGGATGATGTATGTGGACTTCTGCCTTTTCTCAATCCAGAGATCCCTGATCAGTTTTCCCGGCTGTGGCTGTCTCTGTTTCTTCATGCTGGGTGACTGACACTGCTTTTTAATGTAAAAATGGAAGAGAACTGTGAATCGTACAATCAATTTACAGTACATTGTTAGGTGCACTGTTAGTTCAAAATGTTTTCTGAACCCCCTTGAATTTTTGTAATTTTCCTCAGTTTCAGCTTGACAGTACAGTCATTTATTTAATTTTATCTATTATTCTACACACATAGTGTACCTCAAAATGACAATGCGGACAGAATTAATAAAATGTGAATTTAATAACAATAAATAAACATTAAAGGAACTCAGCGTTTATCCGCTGACTGACTCAAGAGTGACAACTGTTTTTGACAGCTACCTCTGATAGTACATTTTACAAGGCTCCTAAGTTTGTCAATCTCAGGAAAGCCTCTCACTTGAAGGAATAGTGGGAAAAGGATCTTAACTGTAATAATAATGATGATGAATGGAACTGCGCTTGGAGAAATGCAAAAACTTTAAGTCTCTGTAATAGAGTCAGAGACACTTAACTGATGATTCTTCACAGGACTCACATCTCACCTTATCAAAGGCAAAAATTCAAACCTGCTTCATTGCCACAATGCTTGAAATGTAAGACTGAGACGACACTCACACACTGCTTTTGATCTTGAAGTAAAGTGAAGCAATTCTGGCAGATCAATTGTAGAGAAATGAATAAAATCATATATCTTAATTTGAATAACAGTTCCTTGTATTTGTTACTTGAAATAACTGATCCTGTTATCAGTGACAAATATAAAAGAAAGCTCTACAGAATGCTAACTTTCTGTGCTAGACAATGCCTTGTCCTGAACTGGATACCTGAAAGAATCCCCTCCAAGACAGAAGGTTATACTCAACTACTGTATGTTGCTCTTGATTATTTGACATGCCGACTACAATATGATTTGTTTATTAACCTTTATTTAATCAGGCAAATCCCACTGAGATAACAGATCTATCTCTTTTACAAGGGAGGCCTGGACCTGAAGGCAGCCTAACATGCAAAAATTTGGTCTGTGGGAGGAAACCGGAGTACCCGGATAAAACCCATGCAAGAACATGCAAACTCCGCACAGAAAGACCCCAGGTCCAACCGGGGATTGAACCCAGGACCTTCTTGCTGTGAGGCAACAGTGCTAACCACTGAGCCGTCATGCAGCCAGAATACTAATATATGATGGTGTTTTAGTGAAAACATGGGACCTCTTTTGTCATATCTTGGAATTGATTACACAATTCATTCACTCAAACTTTATTTAAACAGATTAGTCCAACTGAGCCACGAGAACTAATTTACTGTACGATACACCTGAATTTTAACAGAGTGATAACAGTGGACAACAATAGGCTTCCACAAACTTTTGTACCATAGTACTGTTAATGTACAATACTCATTCTAGGTGCACTTTCCTTTTAGTGTTATTTTTTTCTGTGCATGCAGCTAACAACTGACTGTGGCTCACAAATGTGTTTTATGGCAAAAGAGAAGGAAGTGAATGAAATTCAGCTCAGTTACCTTGCCTCCCATTTTTGGGATCTCTAAGATGTTTCTTGACCTTGATTGTGATCCACTTGTGGAAAATAAATTGGGCATAATTTAGAAAGACATGTCTCCCAATATAAAGGCTCCAAGCTAAGAATCAGAGCAAAAACCTGTCATGAGGTCAAATGAACTGTCAACACTATCCTAGCAGTGAATCATGGTTATGACAGCATCATGCTGTGGGTGTAAAGAACTCACAGACAGGATTATTGCTGTTGGACTAGAAAAGGCTACAAATACTTCTATTACACTCACAGTTTTCAGTGCTCAGTGGCCTTTAAGATTCACAAATAGATGATGTTTTGCCATTCCATGCTGAGCAGTCAAAGGAGAAGGTTGTGAGAGAGAGGCAGCCAAGAGCCTGATGGTCACTCACTGAGCTTCAAAGATCCTGAGTGGAGATGGGACCAAGTTCCAGAAGAACAAGAAGAGCTGTACACCTCTACAGATCCAGGCTTTGTGGCAGAGTGTCTAGACCAGGGGTCTGCAATCTGCGGCTCTGGAGCGACGTGCGGCTCTTTGGTCCCTCTGCAGCGTCTCTTTCAAGCTTTGACCAAAACTGAAATAAAACTGAATTTTGTTGTTATAACAACTAAAAGGGCTAGTTTTAGCAGCTTTGCTGTAATTTATTCAGCAAATATATGAATACTAGAATCATTACAAGGAGTAAAACATACTCATTTTCACTTTACACTTTAGTTCTTCAAAGTAGGATACGTAATTTTTCTACAATAAAAAAAAAAATCAAATAAGAATGCATAGTTAGAACTATATAACTATTATTTTTGTCCTTCTTTCCATGAATGTTGTCGTTTATTTTGTCTTGGAGTGTAAAAATATAAATAAATGTTAAAAAGCATTAGATATTTTGAGTTTTATAAAATCATCCCTACTGTCCAGAAATGCACCCTCCAACTAACAAAGTGGTCCGTGGGCCACCAGTTGAGAATCCCAGTTGTAGCAAGTATTGTGGCCCCGGACAAATTTAATTTAGTGAACAAAGGGGCAGAAATGGCTCTTTTGATCGTAAAGGTTGCAGACCCCTGGTCTAGACGGAAGCCCACTTGAAGAACTCTCAAACTGTGAGGACCAGGATTATCTACTCTGATGCAATTGAGGTTGAACAAAACAAACACCACCCAAACAGTGAAGCTTGGTGGTGGAAGCATCATACTGTAGAGGGAGGAGACTTTGGCATCAGACACTGGGAAGTTGGTCTGGGTTGGAAAAAAAATGCTTAATGAAACAAAGTACTGTACAGCGAAACCTTCAAACCTGTTCCACAGACCTCAAGACTTCTGACTGGATCCAAGGTTCATCTTCCAACATGACATTGAGCTAAAGCACACAAAGAAGCCCTGACAATGGCCATGTGACAGTGGTCCAGATCCAACCTGACTGAACTTGAGAGGATTCAGAAACAATGTCAGAAATTTTTCCAATTCAGATATAGAAAAAAATGTTGTGACAAACATCTTCAAAAACTTGAGGCTGAAACTGCTTCCAAAGATGCTTCAATTTAACACAAAAAGTCTGAATATTTATATAAATGTGATTTTCAGTTTATTTATTTTTTTATTTTTTTCAAACAAATATATTATGTTAATTTGTAGTGAGTGTCGAGTATTGGGGGTAAATGTTAGTTTCAACAATTGTACAATTGGGCTGCAATGTTACAAAGTAGGGGATCTGAAAACTGTGTATCTGTTGTAGATAATATTTTCCGTCTGTGTTGATGCAGGATCCTGCACTGCCTGGTGTCTGTGCTGTTCCAGATGACAGTACTGAGAGATTTAGAGAAGCTGGCTGGCTGGTTGAGAATCTCCATCATCTACATGCTGAGCGGCATCACTGGCAACTTGGCCTCGGCCATTTTTCTGCCGTACAGAGCGGAGGTAAAGCAGTCTGTACATCAGCTGACATCAGCCTGCATGGTGTCGGTGTGTTTAACAGAGCTGTATAATCTCTTTGGTTCTTACTCCAGGTGGGTCCTGCAGGCAGCCAGTTTGGCATCCTGTCCTGTCTGTTTGTGGAGCTGCTTCAGAGCTGGCAGATCCTTGAGCGACCTTGGCGAGCATTTGCAAAACTGTTTGCAATCTCCGTCTTCTTCTTCTCCTTTGGTCTGCTTCCTTGGATTGACAACTTTGCTCACATCTGTGGTTTTGTGTCGGGATTCTTCCTGTCCTTTGCCTTCTTGCCGTACATCAGGTAGGTGAAGACAATTATTTCTTGTTCCTGAGTGTGTAAAGATCAGTTAACAGGCAATCTGTAACTTCTTCTTTTTTTAATACCTCCAGCTTTGGGCACTCTGACATGTACCGAAAGCGAATTCAGATCTGCGGCTTTCTGCTGGTCTTTCTGGGTCTGCTTTCCACGCTGGCCGTCCTCTTCTACGTGTACCCTGTGAAGTGCGACTGGTGCGAATACCTCACCTGCATCCCGATAACAGACGAGTTCTGTGAGAAATACGACTTAAATGCACACCTGCACTGAAGATTTGTTGCTGAAATGTCAGAGCTGGTTGAGGTGTTCTGTCATGTGAGGGTGGAGGTGGTAACTGGACTTGGAGATGCAGAACAGTTTGTGGCTGAGCAGGAACAATTCTTATGGCACAGCAAACAGCTAGTCAGAATCTTTACAAATCACTGAGCTCCAAATGAAGTGGAAAGACATAGGAAACCCTATGTCTTTCCACTACCCTAACCCTAACCCTAACCCTAAACCATTGAGAGGAAATTCTGCTCAAGAAGGACATTTAAGCACTTGCACCGAAACAAGTAGCTAAAAAAGAAGTTTGCTGAGGAAGAATACTGACTTGTGGCTGCTCAGTGACATATGGATTATTTTTTTTGTCAATTTAACTTTGTTGTAAAACTGATGTCATATCGCCCCTCAGTGGCCAAAAGGGACATTACATGTTCAGAAGAGGAGAGGGTTTTTAAACTTTGCATTATTTTTTTAATCAGTGTTTAGTTTTGTATTTTGTGTCTTTAAACTCACAAAGAAACAAAGCTCCAAAATACTTTAGTGTGCCTTAAAGACACTCACAGTCACTCAAACATGTTGTCTTGTATAAGACCATACACACACAAACTGTGTTGAAATACTTTTTACAAGACAAACTCCTGTAAAAACGTTTTTACTGCAGTATTTAGTAGCTGTATTTGTTTACTACTTTGTATAATGGAAACTCATCAGCTATAGCTTTTTCTACACTTTACTCACAAACGACCTATTTTTTTACATTTATTCTGTAAATAAAACCCTTGAAGTTGAGCCTGTTTAATTGTGAAGAAGTTGTAATGTGTATACTTGTATGTGTGTTTTTTCATTAAAGCTGGTAGCGTTTTAGCTACTTAACATTAAAGCAGTTTGTTGATGTAACTACCTGTTGACAGAAAGTTCCTCTGATTGTCTGACTGACAAAGGTTTGTTCTTACTTCTAACAACAAACCAAATCCTCTAGACGAGGTCTGAACTCACAACCTCAGCATCCTTATGACCTACTTTCTCTTCAAGTACTTTGTACCTCATAGTTTTATTGCCAAATATGTGGCATATCCTAAAACTGATAAACTAGACAAACCACAATACTGCCGCACAGTGGTGTAGTCTACATTTTTGTACTGGGTATACTGTGCTTAGAACTGAAGTACACCAGTTAGTACAATGTAATTGTCTTTTTATTTTTAAGCATATTGAACATTTTAAAATTTCTCTGATGCTTATATTTGAATAAATGTACAAAACAAATGTGTACAACCATTGGCTTTGTATTGAAAATGTTATAGAATTTATAAAACAGTATCAAAGCAAAACAAAAATGTTCAAGTTTTAAGTAGTAAGTACAGAAGTATTAATTATACAAATAACAGGCTGAACCAACTCAGTGTGTCTATAAAATGTTCCAAATGTGTTGACAATGCACATGCCCAATGATGTTACATATCATCAGGCACTTTTATGTGGGTACATTGAAATTCCTAAGCTTTTCTAATGGGTATACTCTGTATACCCATGTACCACATATACTACACCACTGCTGCCACCACAATGCTACCCAAGTAGAACCAACGGTGATGTACAGAGTTATACAAAGTAGTCACAGGGGAATGGGGCTGAGATGGAGTAGAGGCAGCTGACTTGGGACCTGAAAGTTCGAGGCTCAATCCCCAGCCATTCCCACGTCATGCTGTCTCTGAACAAGACACCCAATCCCAAAGTGTTCCCCGGGCAGCTTACATAGCTGCCCACCACTGAGGTAAAATTTTACGTTTCTTAAAGTTAAACATCAAGCATCAGCCAGTGGTGGAGAAAGTACAAACACTGTACTTAAGTAAATGTACAAATAAATAGACAAAAATGTACTCTAATAAAAGTAGAAGTACCATATTAATGTTTTTACTTAAGTAAAAGTAAGTACTTGCTTTTAAAAATACTTAAAATATTAAAGTAAAATAACTTGTTGAATGTATTATCTAATGCAATGGTCTACAATACCATTAAGTGTGTGTATTGTATGTATATTTTCTGTAATACAGTGTTGAGTCATTTTAGTGAACAATGCTGCAGATAATACATGCTTTTATTGTGTTTACTCTGTGACACAGTTCACACTTGGACTTGTGATTCTG
>JARVLU010000489.1:9361038-9377866 GCA_031762415.1 Simpsonichthys santanae
TATATATATGTATGTATGTATGTATGTATGTATGTATGTATGTATTTTTTTATTTATTCACAAAATAATCATTTCCTTCTTGTGGGAAAACTACTGGGGAAATACATTTTATTTGGCAATTTACATACATTCCATGATACATTTTCCATATGAACAATAACCTACTCATTTTAGGTTTATTTCAACCATACAGTACACAAAATGAAAGTCTTTGGAATCTAGTAATGTTAATGTAAGTGTATAGCACTTTACTTATTTGTGAATCTGAAGCAGTAAAAGTCTCCAAGCTATCCTGTGTGCTCGTGTTGATGTATCCATGCATAGCAGCTGATTTGTGCACATGAAAGAATATTCCTTATAGTGCAATTTTATAACACTTAAACTATTCATTTGTGAATCTTGTGGTGTGCTTGTGGATCCTAACGTACACATACAAATCTTGTTGAATGCTTGTGTGACCACTTCTGACTAATTTATCTCCATACAATCCACTGCCACACTCAGCATCTCTGAAATACTCTGTTGCCCTCAGCATTATCTATACTTCAACCACACAATTCCACAATGAAACTAACACATTATGCCCACACTCACATCATGTCTTGTCCAGCCCTGCCATTGCACAACTCTCTCAAATTGCTTCATGAGCCAGATAAGTGCTTGATGATCACACCATGTCTCCATGGCTTTGTCACAATTTCAATTGCAGTCTAGGAACAGTACAGTGTGTAGAGCCCCGCTTTTTCTCAACAATCGAGAATTGTGTGGGTTTAAACCCCTCTCTAACTTATCGTACCATCACATATAATGGGGACTTCAGCCCACTAAGTTCTTAATACACACCTCAAGGCCTTGCCAAGACCCTGCAAAGATCATCCTCATCCTGGCTGATTTTTTTTACAGTGTAGTGGTGTTATTATCTAATGTGAAGGATGCCTTGTGAGTTATAGGTCTCACACAGAAAACTAGATAAACTCATCACCTTGTGAAGCAGCAGATGGCATTTAAAAATATATAAATAACTGTTAATAAGTTACAGTGTAAATTAAACAGCAAAAAAACCTTATTTAAAAGAATCATTGTTTACTTTTAGTAAACTTTTTTTTTTTTTTTTTTTTTACAGTTCTTGCATTAACTATTTTAAAACATTTTACAGACATTACAAAAAGCTAACTAAAGTCTTCTTCACTTAGTAAGAACTTTTACATAGTGGGAAAAATGTTACTGCTAATGTGAATTAGCTACTTTGCCATGGCGAGTTTAGTGGCAGAGGAAAATAAACAGAATAGTTCAGTCATGTTTACCAGTCGAGCTGAAAAGCTAATTACAGTAACCAGATACGAAATCTGCATTCCTGTGGATAAAAATTTTGTTCCAACAACTGCTTGACCGTACACATTTCAAGTCCTGGATGAAGCACTGAAATGTTGATCTTAATGTGTATTTTATGTATATTAAACTTCTAAATTTACTGTGTTCTGAAAAAACTCGGAAATCAGATTGTTTTCAATGCTTCAGTTTAAATGTCATGATTAGGAGATTTATTTTTTATAGGAGATTCACCTGCAGGGTTTCTCCCAAAGAAAATCATGCATGTTTCCACCTGATCTCCGTCTCCATTACAGTTCTCAGTATGGTTGAGAACTGAAGCTGGCTGGGCCAACAAACAATTTGTAAGTTGTGAATTAACTCAGTTTGCTTTGTATTCCTTTTTTATTGTCTTAGAAAACACTGGTTTTTAATAAACAATTGGGGGGAGAAACTTCCTTGACCCAAGTTTGCCCTCTTTAAAGTAATTACCGGTATATAGCTTTAGCTGTCAAGCCACTCGAGTTTTGTTTGCTCTGATGGGAAAAACAAAATGGCCTGCCTGAGAAGAAAATTAATTTGTCACCAAAAAGACTGCTTGTAGAATGAAAAGATAAGCACGAAAAAAATAAAAAAAAATAAAATTAAGATGTAGAGATTTCATATGCTATTGTAATGGAGAAAGAAAATGAAGTTGATCTTTGGAAATGTCAGCCTGTATGTATGGGTGGGGGCTAAAAGTGCCCTGTGAAAGGTGGAAAAATGCAAACCCTTGACAAATATGCCATCTGAAAACCCCTCATAAATGCACAAAGAGCAGCGGGGATGGTTTAACATACATGCTGTATAAAGTTTGACATATATTAGGTCACAGCCGCACTTGAAAACAAGTAGTAGAGACAGAAATTTAGAGTTAGAGCCATGTTTGGTATTAATACACTGTTAAAAAAACTTATTACATAAAAAAAAAAACTGTCAAATTGCAACAGGAACAGACCAAAAAAAAAAAAAAAAAAAATATCCAAAATAGTCCATCACCATAGTAAATACAATGAAATACCATGAAACACAAAACTGAAATTTTACATTATATAAACAGTTATGGTATATGGAAAATACAGAATTTTACTGTGAAATCGCAAGAAATTGTAAAATTCATAGAAAATATTATACTGCCACAAGCAGGTATCCTAAAATTAACTGTACTATTCTGCCAGAATTACAGATTTTGCTGATGTGTGTTTAAATTTAAGTATAAAACTGTTAATCACTCTGCAAAATCATAGTTTCTACAGAGTAACTGATTTAAAAAAAAGGGTGGACCTAAAAGGGGGCAGAAAACAAAGTTTCCTCCTCGTTGAATTTAGAATTAAAGATTAAAAAAAAAAATCTGTGTAAAAATCTCATTACAACGTGGTCACCTGTGGTTTATAGAAAAGTGTGGCCTATGTATGTACAATATTTAATTTTATTTTTAATTTTAGTGCGCACAGTTTACGTTCAGGTGCGCTCAGCAGTCTGGAAATTAAGGTATATCAGTTATTTTAAGATAGAATCAGATGCATACAGTAATCGTTAGTTTTTTCTTCAGAACTGGCACAAAGTTGAAATGATGAGAATAAACTCCATCCATCCATTATTTTCCGCTTATTTCAAAGTCAGATCGCGGGGGCAGCAGCTTGAGCAGTGAGGCCAAGACATCTCTTTCCACAGCCACCTCTTCCAGCTCTTCTGGAAGGATTCCAAGGTGTTCTCAGGCCAACCGAGATACATAGTCTCTTCAGCGTGTCCTGGGTCTTCCTCAGGGTCTCCTCCCAGTCGGACATGCCCGTAGCGCCTATAGGGAGGCGTCCAGTGAGCATCCTTACCAGATGCCCGAACCACCTCAACTGGCTCCTCTCGATGTGGATGAATAGCTGTTCTACTCTGAGTCTCTCCCAGATAACTGAACTTCTCATCCTATCTCTAAAGGAGAGTCCAGGTACCCTGCAGAGGAAACTCATTTCTATCGCCTGTATCCACAATCTCATTCTACAGTTATGGAGTATCGAGCACGCACGCACGCACGCACGCACGCACGCACGCACGCACGCACGCACGCACGCACGCACATGAGCCGTATTCAGCTCAGTCTTATAAATAGCTATTTATTTATAAGACTGAGCTGAATACAGCTCATCTGACTGAAGAAGCCTTTTGGATGAAAGAAGAAATGTTTCTACGTTTTGTTTAGTTTTGTATTTTGAATGTCCAGAGGAGCAGACTTCACTTTTTAGATGTTTCTACCTGAATTATTGAGCATGCATCAGGATGTCTATACAGTATTTAAAATTCTATATAGAGAATATATATGTTGTTGTAGAATCTGGTTCATCAGATTTAATTCAGTTCAGTTTATTTATATAGCACCAAGCCACAACAGAAGTCGTCTCAGGGTGCTGAACTTAAATATTTATATATAAAAATAATAATTTAACATTATTTATCTGAGGAGCAGACTGACTTGAGTTTAACTCATCACAGAACTCTCATTAGCAGGACTTTGGTTCTGGACACGCCTCCAAAATCTGTCCTAAAGTGCAAGTGCAAATCCAGGCTGAGCAGAGTAGGGGCTGATTAGGAGCAGTGCAAATGGGGCATATGTGTCCCTGAAATGGACTTGTGACCTGTCCATGGTGTCCCCCACCTCTCGCAACTTAGTAACGTTAAAGGAAGACAGTTCAGAGTAGTAATGAAAGGTGACCTCAAGGTCAGAGGTCAAAGTCAGGAGAGCACATGTTAATGCTACATTTTAAGATGAGTGTTTTTCTGGACTGGAATTAAACAGGGAATGCAAGTAAACTTTAACATTTTTGATGCAATATATTCAAGAAGGTAGGAGTTGCAAATGTGTGTAAAAAAAACAAGTAGATTTTTTATTGTTGCCACTCCAAACTTTTGTAAAATTATAAATTTTAAGCCGTATAAAAACTAGAAAGCATAGTTTGCTCAAATGATTGTGGTGGCCGGTTTACACATATACATTGTGGAGGCCATCTTGGACTTAGACAAGGCAATCCAATTTGTGAAAGAAACCTTTCTTGCATCTAGCTGCAGCTACACAAAAAAATGGAACTGGATACCTCACTTATTTTTCCACGTTACCATGTTCATAACACAGATGGAAAGATGGATGGACAGTATTTTGAATTCCTCTTTTTTCAATCCATGACAGGGGACAAAAAAGGATAGATTTAAATGCAAAGAACTGCCACCGTCCTCCGTTAGAATAAACTGATGAGCTGGAGGACTTACTGCAAGGCAGCGCTCCAAGATAACATCTGGCACTCTGTTGGGATCCCTTTTATTGATAGTGCAAAAATAAAATCATATCCATCCAACTTCATTTCCCATCACTCCAGTCAAAGAGCCATATATCGTCTGTGCATTTTATCCCAAGTGCCTTTCAGTTCAATTAGCATGGGTGGCCTTGTGGGACCTAAACACTTAACTGAGTTATTGTTATAACAATAGTGCCAGAAATCATGAATAAAATTCCTCTTCTTTCACAGACAATGGTAAGCCTATTCAGCCTCACAAAGAATGAAGCGTATGGCTGTTCAAAGATTGTCTGGCTTTACCCACTAAGCCTAGATGAAAGCCTCAGTGTGTGTTTAGATACTTAATTATCCTCTTGTGAGTGTGATACAGCTTTTATAAAGTGTGATTTCATCAGTTTTTTTGTATTTTTAAAAGGCTCCCCTGAATTCTTTACACTCCCATTTCTTCTTGTACGGTTGTGCTTGGGGAAACGAACTGTCTGTTCTGATAACGCTAGCTCTTGTCTTGTCCTCTGCAGAAGTCCCATTCACCTGATTGCACTAGATCTTCAGTTGTTTTTTTTTTTTTTTTTTACTGTGTGATAAAGATTCCCATATGGAGACTGGCCTTTTGCTTTGACAGACAGAGGAGGCGAAGGTGAAAATGAGGGAGGCAGGTGGGTAGATGTGGGTTATTATTAGAGGACTCGGAAAATTTCCAGAGTAAGCAGTCAGAAAGATGAAAGCATAGAATGCAAACTGAGGAAAATTACCCCGAGTCAAATTGAATTCAGGTCTGGGGTTGCAACAAAATGCACAGAGTAGTCTCTGACAATATCCACAATAACTGTGTATATTACAACATATACATGCTGCAATTATTGAACCTAAACTATTTATATGTAGATATATTTAAACATTATCAGGCACCTCATATTGCATAGTATTAATATCCAACACTGATGCCAACTAAAATGCAAAAAGAAACAACACCACTGTTCAGGTCTGCTGTTAGTAAACTTTTCTTTAAGCTGCTATCCCTTTTATCTTCTCAATTTCCATAATTGCTCTTTCATCTCTTGGTCACTGATAAGAAGGCTCTAAGATCGGATTTGTTAATTGCAAATTCTTATTTTAACTCTAAATTCACGCCCGAGTTGAAAACCTTGGAGAATTTAATTTCCCTTACTACTTTTTATTTTTCCTTTCTTTCAACAGCTCAAAACAAAGCTGTCATCAGGAGATCTGTAAGAAAAAGCTGCGTAGGAGAGAACGTTCAATGTGTATGCTAGTATTGAACAGTGGTTGTCATCAAAGTGCAGGTAGGGGAAATAATTTATAAAATGCTGGCATTTGATAATTTGCATGACAAAAGGACACCAAGTGATGTAGTGCAGTGAGGTATCTTGCATCCTTGCTTCACATAAATCATGTTCAGCCATCAGTCACTACTTGGCATCCCTGTCTTATGTCCTCCAATAAGACAAGCATGTGAATATTGAAGATACCACAGTTTTTGTTTTACAAGTTTACCAAACTAAAATGACCCTTGAATCATAAAAAGCAGTGAAATACATAGAAGCAGCTATATTGGTGATATAGACGCTGCAGAAAAGAAGCAGGTCAGAGCCGCAGCACAAGATGAAACTACAAAGATCTTGGGGTAAGTTAGGGGTGGAGGAGGACCCTCCAATGACAAACTGAATGTCTGAGATGGCAGAAATCTGATGTAGAAGAGGAGAAACAAAAATGAAACATCACAGAACTATAAGTGCCTGCACAGCATGCACCAATGGCACATTGAGGAAGACATTCTACCAGTGGCTAGAGTGGACTGGACTGAAGGACAGCAAAGAGGCACTAATTATGGCAGCACAAGAATAATAGAGGAAGGGGCTCTATGTAGTGGGAAGTTAAGGGAAATTTAATCCGGACTTGAGTCAGTCTTGGATTCTGGATTGTATTCACCACATTTAACAAAGTTAAAGTCATAAGACGGAGTCAAAAAGAAACACTGAGACTTGTTGCAGTGTTTCCCCTACATTACTTGCCTTGGCAGTGCGCTCATCTCTCCTGTGATTTTTGCAGATGGAGCGGAGGTGGGGGGTGGAGGCAAAAAGCAAGTAAGTGCTATGTGTTGTCATCATTGTACGTTCCCTTAGAATGGTGAAATTACTCTGCATTTAACCCATCACACTTACACCCAGGAGGAGCAGTGGACAGTTATATAAGGAGCCTAGGAGCAATTAGGGATTAGGTATCTTGTTCAGAGACACCATAACATGTGGGAATAGCTGGGGATCGAACCTGGGACTTTCGGGTCCAGAGTCGGCTGCCCTACCTTTACCCCATCTCAGCCCCGTGTCTTGGTCACTGTGGTGACCAGCTCACTCATGTTGTTGTGGGAAAAAAAAGTCTCAGTCACAGAGGTGACCATTAGACATGTCTGTGTTGTGCACTGTTTGTACAGACAGTTTTCAAGCGGGGCAGGTAAGTGTAAGGAAACAGAGCTTTTTCTCTTTTCTCTGACTCTGACTGACTTTTTAGCTAGTGCAACTGTATTGTGTGCCACTAGCTTAGGGCTACTTGTACCAGCAGTATTTGTTGGGGTGGGGGTGGTTCAATTCAGTAGGCAGGGCACCCTGCTTGTATGATGGTAGGGGAAAGCGTGTTGAATTTATCATGATCAGCCATCAGGAGTGTTAAACCCAAGCTCATGAAGATGACAAGGAAGCTCAAAGTAAAATATCAAAACATATTTATTCTCCTAAAACAAAAGCAAAAGGCTGACAGGGCAGCCACTTACTGGTGCAGTGAATAGATCAGGGCAGACAGGACGAGAGGCAGAACAAGACACCATTGAAGGACAAGCCGGAGACAAAGACAAGACAGAAGAGAGCTGAATATATACACACATGCTGATTAGCACAATGACATCCACCTGTGGTGATTAACACGAGATACAGGTGAGACAGGGGCTGAACACAAGCAGGGAAAACACAGAGTTGAATCAGACAACATGAGGAAACAGACAGAGACGAGACAAAAACCCAGAAACCCTACAGAATGTGAGCCCAGTAGTGTATACACAGAAAAAAAAAACAAGTTACATTCGCAAACATTTTTTTCACACTATTGGAATGCCATCCTTATTGCTAAGGGCTGTTGGCCCCTATATAATTCAATTCAATTCAAAAATACTTTATTAATCCCAAAGGGAATACAAGTAGTGTGAGAGTCTGGTTCGCATTGCCAGTAGTAAGTCGGACCCCTTCAGGGTGGGAGTTGGATTTCACCCTCCACCATAGCCCATTGTCACTGATTCTATTCATAACTTTATGGACAAAATGTATCTGTGCAGCCAGGGGGTGGAGAGAGTTTGGTTCAGTGGCCTCAGGATTCCTTCTCTGCTATTTGCGGACAATGTGACCCTGTTGGCTTCATCGTGCTGTGATTTCCAGCTCTTACTGGAACAGTTCGCAGCAGAGTGTGAAATAGCTGGGATGAGAATCAGCACCTCCAAATCTGAGGCCATGTCCTCAGTCCGAACAGGGTGGATTGCTCTCTTCGGATCATACTTTACATAATGTAAAGTTGAATTAAAAAATAAAAAAAAAAGTTTCCTTGTGACATGAATTAAATTTTACTTTTGAAAGGCCAGTTCAGCAGTTATGATTTAGCTTTGCAAAAATACTGTTCAGCAGAAAACAGTGCACAGAGGCACTACAGTACAGCACAGCATTGATTTTAGGGAAATGTAGTCTGTCTGAGCGGCGATTACAGTGGAGGCTGAAAAAAAAATCCTACAAAATGGCGGTGCCTGTATAATTTTATTTTGTCATTAATTTTTTTCACAACCACATACAGTACTGTACAGTCCACAATCGTGTGTAAAAAATAAAATAATAAACTTGTCCAATATTTTGGACTGAACGTCCACAAACCGCAGTAGAGCAAGTGCACAGAAGTCGAACTGTGAAGTAGCGAGGGACTACTGTACACATATTTGGTAAGCCTTACATATTTCATGTATAAGAGCTACCCAATTTAAGATGCAGGCAGGCAAAGTTTACTAGGAATGTCAATCATATGTCTGAAACACTACAGGAGGATCTCTGGTAAGTATGAACTTGAGGTGGTCTTGCAAGTCAAGAGAAAGGTCAGGGCTGATGGTGCATGAAAGGGCTAAAATACTGTGGGACTTCCACATTCAGACTGACAAAGAGGTGATGCTAACCAAAAAAAAAAAAAATACTACACTTGTAGGATAACTAACAAACTTCTTCTTAGATAGTGAGAAACAATCTCTAAACATTGCTGCCTAGGTTCACAGACTTAAAAAAAAGGCCATGATCTTTCTGTAGGACAATGCTCCAATAAAAATTATCCCAATAAACCAATACTCAGGTAAAAAGTTTATAAGCTCAATCGTAGATAACAAAAAAAGGTTAAATCATGTCATCTGGACAAATTTTAAGAAACTGCTCCAGATGACATGATTTAACCTTTTTTTTGTTGTTCAATGCTCAGGTACTCAGCAGAAGCTTAAAATAAACAAGCTATTATAGAGCATGTTTGTCATACTTAATTCTTCATCTTCCTAGTATAAGACAACAACACCTGTTTGAAGTGCATTTGGAAGGTTGTTGTACTTTAACAAGTTTAATTATGAACAGTTCATGGTGGTTATTAAAATGCAGTGTGGCTTTAATGGTCATTAAACATATCGCCAAATTATAACATTCAAGCTTTTCATTAGATTACTTGTTGTGCATGCAGTAAACACTGAATATAGCAAGTGAGCAGGGAAAAAAATCTGTGTAATTCAGTTGCCTGATAATTCAGAGCACTTTTACACACCTCTAATACAGACAAAGTCCATTTATCCTTTGTTAAACATTTACATTTGACATTTAATAACCTTTTGAATGAATCAAGAACATTACTCCTTTAACAAACTAACAGGGGGGACAATATTTATCATAATTCACTGAGAGGAGCCCGCAGGTCAGACCCAGGACTTGCTGGAGAAATTTCCCTTGGTTGACATGGGAATATCTTGGCTACCTTAAGAAGATTTTGAAGTCCATGGCTCTATGCTCAGACCATGACCCAAGCTTAGATAGGGAGTAGACGATGGATGTAGCTGTGAAAATACTCAGCAGATAATCAGCAGCTCTGTGCTGGTCCAGATGAGCTGGTTGAGCTACTGTGTATCCATGCTGCTGATTTCTTGCCTTTAAGTTGGCATATTCATACCCATCTGCTCACCATAGACTCATGTTCAGGCTGCTGTTTAAAACACTGTATAATTTTACATTAATATTGTTTAGCATATATCTTAGATCCCTGTATGTTTTTTTTTTAATATACTTGACATTTCTTTCTATTTTTGGGGTGTAACTGGGACCATGACTACACCATTTTTTTCCCAACTCATATACCCCATGTGATGTGAATGACAGTAAAGAACCTTGAACCTTAAACCTTGAGAAGTGTTTTACATAAGGGGTGCTTTGAGAGTGTTGTGGTTGATATTCTTTGGCCGCTACTCCTGCAGGGGTCGCCACAGCGAGTAAACTCACGAGACACGGCCATTCGTTTTACGCTGGATGCCCTGGCTGATGAAAACTGGGCTCAAACTGGGTGATTTGAAAATTTTTAAAGTGGGAAAAAGGTGAACTACTCCAAACAGCGACCAAACAGGAATTGAATTTATCATTTTATAAGTCTTTAGTGCAAAACTATAATTGCATTATAAACTTACATAACACTAACAAATATGCCTTTTTTGACATGCCATCTATTCATCCACAATGGGGTATTTTAGCACCTCCAGCACCCACAGTTCCCTTAAGGCCAAGTAAAAAAGTAGGTGATAAATGTGCCATTATTTAGTAAAGTACTTGCTGATAAAGACAACCAAGCAAGACCATGAAGGGTGAACAATATAGAAGAGACAAAGACTGCAGAGCAGCATGCAGCTTATCTTTGCCCCTAATTACTTACTAGATGTACAATTTTATGGCTGCAAGCAATAATGGAAATTCCAACATATTTCTCAGCTGCACTTTTTGCATTTTTTTTCCTTACACAAAGCTTAGAGGCAAACAAAGGCAGCAAGGAAGTATGTGTCAGTGTGTTCATCCATCTTTGTGTGTGTGAATATCTCACAAGTATGATATAAACCTCAGAACAGAGAGGGGGAGGAGAAGTTGTGGTGGTGGTGAAGCAAAGAAATCTAATTACAGTACTCCATCTGAAAAGATGGAAAAGGCTGAGAGCACAACTGGGATTTGTGCATTTCCACTTTCGCTTCTCAAAAAGTAGACGGTGGTCCCCAGTTGAGAGGATTCCATCATCTCCGAGGAGAGTTTGAGTATGAATAAACTTGTTCTCTACTGTAAATTTATCATCATCAACGAGCTTGCAACCTGCACTTTTTGTATGCCCTTCCAATTTTCCATTTTTTTTTATATTCACAGTAACTAAATGTAAGCAGACTTTCAGTCATGCACTGAAAAATTGACAAATGCAAACTCTCACAGCATCTTTTAGTATGGTTACAAGGTTTTACAGTGATGAGATATCACTGAAATACAAACAAGAATAAAATAAAACTTCCTTCTGGGGATTCAAGGCTCCTTTTCAGTACAAGCTATACTGAACCAATAAAGGGTTTTCATATAATCATACCTAAAAAAATTAAAAACAAAATCTTAACAACCCTTGAAGAAATGTGCATCACTTACCATACCATACGATTTTATTTATAAAGCACTTAAAAACAGCAACAAGGACAACCAATGTTCTGTACAGCAAAAAGAAACAAGCAAAGAACACATACATAAATCTACTAAGGTAAAAATTAAAAAAACCTAAATGACAAATTATAAAATACAGAAAAGTTTAAATCAACTCTATACAGGGTCGAAAGCCAGGGAATAAAAGTGTGTTTTTAAATGAGACTTAAAAACAATGAGAGAGGAGCCTGCCTGACATGCAGTGGAAACTTATTCCACAGTTTTGGACCTGCATTGGAGAAGGTTCTGTCACCTCTGGGATTAAAACAAGTACATGGAACCAGTAAAAGCATCTGGTCTGCTGACCTCAGAGAGCAATGTGGGACATATGGCTGCAGCAGATCAGTGAGATAAGAGGGGGCAGAACAGTTCAGAGATTTAAAAATATACAGAAGGATTTTAAAATGAATTTGAAAGTGAACCAGGTGCCAAATGAAGGGAGGTCAGAACTGGAGTAATGTGCTCTCTTATGCCTGTACCAGTTAAAAATCAGGCTGCAGCATTTTGAACCAAGGAAACCACCATTTACCTCCTTTTATGTTTGCGTGCTAAGATCATCTTAGATTGAAAAATTATGAGTTGTAGCCATTTTCGTCCAACTTTAAAAGATCCTACTATGCCAGTCTCAGACAATATCACAAGATGATATAATATGTACTGTGAATGCCTCAGTTACTACCACATTAAAAAAAAAAAAAATACTGTAGTTCAAAATATATAAAACGGTCAGTGCTATTTTAAAAAAAGACTTGATTGTGGAGGGGCAGCATGGTGGCACAAATGGTAGAGCTGCTGCCTCTCAGCGAGCAGGTCCTTGGTTCAAATCCCGGTTCGGGAGTCTTTCTGGGTGGAGTTTGCATGTTCTCTCTTTACATGCATGGGTTTTCTCCAGGTACTCCAGTTTCCTCCCACAGACAAAACCCTCATGTTAGGGTGATTGGTAACTCTAAATTGTCTCTAGGTGTGAGTGAGAAAGTGAATGGTTGTTTGTCTTGTTTGTCTCTATGTGTCCCTGTGATGGACTGGAGACCTGACTAGGGTGTCCCCCACCCTTCACACAGTGATTGCTGGACATGGGCACCAGTGACCCCCATGACCCAAAAATGGAAGAAGTGGATAAAAGATGATGGATGGATAAACATTTAGTTTGTAAACTAAATATTTAATGTGGAGCTAAATATTTAGCTTGCTGAATAAATATTAAACATGCAAGTTAAGTACAGTATTTAATTTGTAAACTAAATATTTAGCTTGTAAATTAAATATTTAGTTTGGAACTATGACATTTATAAAGGTATGAATAACATGGTGAAAATATGACTTTGAAAAAAAAAAACTTTTTTTTCCCTATGAAAGGCTAAATAACCCAAAATACTGCTGTTAATTTTTGACTGTGTAACGTTACAACACACAGCACACCATAATTAGGTTTTTCTTTTTTGAAAAAAAAAAAAAAAAAAATAAATAAATAAATAAATAAATAAATGAAAAAATTAATTAAAAAAAAAAATTTAAAAAAAGCTATTCTGCATAAACTTGTAAGTTGAAAATAAAATAATTTTTGAGGTCGTGGTAATTTTAGAAGATTAACCTGATAAGAAAATGTTTTTGGAGTGAACATTCCCCTCATTTCTCACCAGGACTACTAGATGAACTTACATAGACACTAAAATATATAAAACTTTAAAGACAAGCTGCTGTGAAGTGGGTCTGTGTGGAAGAAACCAAAAGAACACCACAGTGAACAGATGCAAGGACATTACTCGTTACATAAACTGAATGGCTCTAATGTGATTTGTTCTACAGCAGGGGACACACACACACACACACACACACACACACACACACACACACACACACACACACACACACACACACACACACACACACCATTTCTTTCTGGTATAAAAGCATAAAAGGCATTTATTGCTGGTCTCAATATTTGCAAGCACTAAAACACCATTAGTCTTCTGTTTCTAGGACATTCTTTTATTTGTATTCATTTCTTGCTGCAGCTTCAGAAAAAGCCACTCCCAGAATATACTTCAAGCTGTGCAGCTCAGTTAGTGTGCTGTGACTTTTGGTAGCATTACATCATACAACAAAGACAATGACTGCAAAAGATTAAAATAATGAAAAATCTCAACTGTTTCTCTGTAGACAACAATATGATTTTGGAGCCAAGCCTTCAATAATTCAGACAAGCTTCACACGAAACATTTTGAAAAGTTTAAATGGGTCAAAAACTGTTGGGCTTTGTGCGACAGAACTGGTGTTTGACATGTTTAATGATTTCAACTAAATCACTTTTTACATTCTTGATTTTTATTTAGTTCTGATTTTTCAAAGTTTTAGCTACCAACTTTTACTTCCCACGGTTTTCCCACCTTTTACTAAAGCTATGCATCACAGAGTATACCGTGTGTCTTCTGTAGGGTTGGCAGTTCCTCATAAATCCCCTCAGAGTGCACAACCAAACCATCACTGACTTCCACCGTGTCTGAGCTCTGAAGTGGCTCTTCAAAGCTACAAGTGAAGGATTTTTAAACGTATCACTTGATCTTAACTTGTCAACAACATACATGTGTCAGAGTTCATGTGTGACCCATCAGACTCTTTTTTCTTACAGTACAATAATTATTTTTTAATGATTTACGGTTGATGCTGACTTTGTACTCTACATTCCTGTCTGCAATGAGTTAGACTCAGGATCATCACTGTGGAAAAAAATAAATCACTGTAATGCCACTTGATCGTTAATATGTGCTGCTGATATGCTGCTGATTTGTTTCATGCTGCTGTGGTCATTCGTCCTCATCTGCTCACACAGACTCATGTTCGTGCTGCTGTTGTTCGGCGTTTTGTTTTTATGCTACTAGTGCTTAGTGTATTATTAGTGAACGTTTTTCTTAGTTCATATCTTAGATCTTATTACTGTTTTTCTTTTACATTTTATACTTTTGCTGGATGTAACTGGGACCCTGTGTACACAATCTCGTTCCACCACATGTGGTGCGAATGACAGATAACGAAACTCTGACTCGCTTTGGACTATAAGTCGAGGACAGGCCAATATATTTAAAAAATGTGACTTATAGTCTGGAAAATACAGTACTACATGCAAATAAGAAGAAAGTTTTTTTATTTATTCAAACAATAGTGTTAGACAGATGTAAAAGTTAAAGAAGGATCATATTTGAAAGCATTATCTTTGTAGGCAGTCAAAAATAATATTTTACAGAAACCATGGAACCTGTTTTAATCAGTCTTAGAATGAAGGATCATCATTGCATGGAATGACTCAAAAAGACACAAGGATGGGGAAGCAGAGGAGGAATGTGGCGACTGGAATGGGATCAGTAGCTAAGCGTTAACCTTCAGGCCCTTTGTGTCAGAAAAGGAGAGGGTGCTTAGCCTCCTCTGTCGTGATTACACAAAAAGGGGCCAAAGTGAGGGGGTCTGAGGCGGCCACCATCCCCCTCACTGGTCCTTACAAGTAGTGGATCCACTCTGCGTTTAAAGAGACAAGAGAGGTTCGGCAATGTTCATGTCGACACAGCCCTGGAAAAGCCTTTTGATGTCCCTCTCCTTCTTTTTGAGGGGACCACAGAAAGGCTGCAAGACTTTTGGATGTGGTGCCAAGAACAACAAGCGAGGAGGCAGCTGTGTGCAAGAGGAGGCGGATCAGTCCAAGAATCAAAGATGGCTGGTGAATAAAGGGAAAAAAAGCATATCAAAGGAGGTGTCCCACGTAATTGGAGTTAGTCTGTGCCTTTAAATAAATTGACTTGGGCGGAGGCCACAAAAAGAACACACACAAGCAAAACATCTGCCTTGGTGAGAAGTGAAGAGTCAAAAAGTTTGATTGTTTTCTTTATAGGAAATGATTAACATGATGCATATATTACAATTTTATTTTACAGGAAAACAATTATATTTGGCCTCGGTCCCTTAAAGAAGAAAAGAAGCACCACTTCCCAGAGCATGATTTATTCACAAATCATTTATGTCGCTGTTTTATGAATGAGACAATAAAAATGGATGAAAACTTTAATCAAGTCTCGTGACAACAAAAACCTCAGCAACCAAAAGGAATCTTTAAATTTGGATTGCATACACATGCACACCAGCAGTATATGCAAACAATTCAAACTGCAAAGAGCTTGAACAGCCAGAACAGAAACCACAGGACATAAATGGTAGTGTTATCAGGCAGTTACCTGAGAATCTACAATCAAAACAGTGAGTGAAGTTCACCTGAAACTGAAGATGCTTTAGAGATTTTTTTTTAGCCAACATTATTACACCTGACAGAGTTAAGGTGTCACATTGTGGGTTTGTATGAGGTTGGGTGGTTGTTGCACGAAATTGCCCGGAAAATTGAGAGTCAGATATTACAGTCGCTCAGTGTTTGATCCACTTGGTATATGAGGGCACCGACACTGTGAAGGTTCTGATTGCTCAAGACAGATCTCACCAAGGGAAGACTATTGTGCTGTGCACTAGGCATCACAAAACTCCAGAATATTTGCACCTGCCACTCAGACTGAGGTGCACGTTGTTTTTTTGTTTTGTTTTTTATCTGTGTCCTTCTGCACTGTTTCTCAACATCTGACATCAACAAGAATACAGGTTCAAGTGCAGCTACATTTGGAGTGGTGCGGTGATCAAGAGCCATGAACTAATGATGAGTGGTGCTGTACCATGTTTAGCAACGCATCACCATTCTGCAATATCACAGATGACCACGGTCTGCATATATACCTGTAGTGGCACAGGTAGAAGAGGATCAATCTTGCCAATGCTGTAGAAAGACACACATGCATTACTCCTGACATCATGGTGTAGCGCAGGGGTGTCCAAAGTACGGCCTGGGGGCCATTTGTGGCCCGTGGATTGATTTTGTTTAGCCCACCACTGCATTTTAAAAATGGTATCATTTTGGCCATCAGGCTTAAGAGGTTAATGCAGACTTTCTGCAAATTCACTGGCAATCCCTTTTTATATAATATTTAGATTTGACAGCAAAACAGATGGAAAAAATCTTCTGAAAATGAGCAATATTAAACAAAATAAAAACCTTTGGCTATTATGGATTATTGAGCATGCACCAGGGTACTTTGGCTATACAGTAATGATTTTTTTAAATTTTCACTTCATGATACAAAGCACCGCAAACTTTTACAGACTCTGATTGCGACTTGTATATATATATTTTTTTTCCATATTCATAATGTAATTTTTGACTGATGCTTTAAATTTTTAAGAATCGCAACAGAGAGTCTTCCCGTGCTCACTTGCTTCACTCAGCTGGTTCAGGCGGAGGAACACTGGAGAGCTCATGGCTCCAGCTGCGATGGATGGATGGATGGATGGATGGATGGATGGATGGATGGATGGATGGATGGATGGATGGAT
>JARVLU010000489.1:9380786-9391119 GCA_031762415.1 Simpsonichthys santanae
TATTGTATTAGTTAGAAAAATTAGAAAGAGTTATTCATTTTGTTCTGTTACTGGAAGATTATTATTGTTTGAACTGAATGTTTGAAGGAAAAAAAAAGGGGCAGATATAATAAGATTTTTTTTCTTCTTTCTGCTACCTTTAATTTTTTATATTTTGTATGTTATCGTTTATGGGATTGTTTCGTACTGTATTTTTTTTTTAAATGAACAAATTTTAGAAATAAATAAATAAATAAATAATGTATGCATTGAGCAGTGCAAGTACGCAAACTAGCCAAGTAATTCAACTAAAAAAAACAACAACAAAAAAACCTCATAAAATACATAAACTGCACAAAAGCAGGAAATATGTTAGAAACTGACTAACACTGGCAACAAAATATGAACCTCTAATACCAGTACGCAAGAACCAGGAAATAAGACCACCATAATGAGTCTTCATTACTGACAGTCCTCACATTAATGGTGGTTATGATCACCAGAGTGCCAGAGCACATCTGGAACCTTCAGAGCACAGGGAGTCGTGGTAAAGGCAGACGAACAGAAAAGGACATGATGCGTTAATAATGTAACCTATGTCCAAAAGATATAGTTTGTCATGGAAGAGGGGAACAAAAAAACAAAACACAAGGTATCATATACATACACATGAGAAGACAGCACTGCCTGCCCTGTACCTTGATTTTCCTCCAATATACCATAAATAATTCATCCTCATTATCTGTGTTTCATTGCTTACATCAGTTCTCCTCTGAAAAGCCTGTAATTGGGATATTATTTTATTTACTTGCCTTTCATGAGACTATTGCTGTGCAAGTTTCTACATTATCTGCATATACATATACAGTATATAAAAACGTTACACAATATGAAAACTGCCTTGATCTTTCTAAACTTGTATCCTTAACACAAATATAAAAATGTTTAAATAAAGCTACTGGTTTCACAATACCAATTCTCATGTTTATCAGGGACCGTGCTGACTTTTAGCAGTTTTTGCACATCGTTTACTTTCTAGCTCTGACAAGAGCCTAATGATTACAAACGGATAGAGGTGAGCATTAGCAGGATGATCATCAATTCAAATAAAGCGACTGTGATTTTTGTAAGACTTTAATTGTTTTTCTCCCACTGGCAACAAGTTGTAACGTGCTGCTAGCATGCCAACACTATCACGAGGTGGTGGCAATGTGCACAGTTGTTTCCTAATAATTTTCACATTGTTATAGGACAGAATAAAAAGGTTAACAGTTAAAGCAATTTTTGTCCCAACCTAACAACCAACAGCTATTACCGGTAATTTAGCAATTTACAACAGTAAAAAAATGTCAACAACATTCCTCTATTGGTATTATAGAAAAAGTATTCTGCCAGAAAATTTCCCCTCCATTTTCTTTTATTCCATTTGAATGTATTTGGACGCAAAAAAAAAAATAAAAAAATAATAATAATAAAAATAAAGCTTCAAATTATGTAAATTGTCCCTTTGTATGTGAACACACATTTTGTATTGAAGTGCATAAAAGACGGTGATTTTTGCACCTGCTCTTGAACGTTTTAATGCATTTACAAATAATAAACTGACCTCGGGCTAGCATTAACAAACTATATATCCATCCATTATCTTTTACCTGCTTCTTCCATTTTTTGGGTCACAGGGGTCACCAGTGCTCATGTCCAGCAGTCACTGTGCAGGGGGTGGGGAACACCCTGGACAGGTCGCAAGTCCATCACAGGGACACATAAAGACAAACAACCATTCACTCTCTCTCACACACCTTGCTCAAGGGCGCAAATGAGGGTGGAGGCAGGTGTTCCACCCACATTTTGATGTCAATCAGGGGACTTGAACCAACGACCATCAGATCACAGCCCCACCTTCATTAAACTCTGTGCCACTACTCCCCCCAGTTTAGCTGCTTTATATACCATACATATTTCCCTTGATTCAATATTAAACCAGTAACTTTCCAAATGACACATTGACATGTACAGGACAACTACAGAACCAACTGGTTCAAACCGCCTTTCAGAAAAGCAAAACTGAAGTTGTAGAGATGAAAGTTTGTGATTTAAGTAGATGCTCTTAATTTACTCACTGTTCATAAGAGTTAAATCCAACAGTAGCTATATTTACAAGGACATAAGTAATCGGATTAAACGGCCATTCGGAATAAAAATGTGTCATGTAAATGCCCCATTCGAATAATTATTTGTTGATTCAGCTCAATCCGAACCAATTTGTAATCGAATGAGAGGGGTGGTTTATGCCGATTCATAATCCAAATGATGCGCATGTAAACACAATCTCTTCCATTTTTTTTTTTTTCAGATTGTGAAAAACTGACCTGACTGCACATGTGCGACCTATGCCTACCTCATGTATTTCCGCCTGGCTAATGCTAATAATATTAGCATGTAGGGGAAGCAAAACTGGTCGGTGAGCGACAACATTTCTACTAGAATCTTTGACGGAGCTCAAAATGATCTTTATTAGCTGTAACTCATTAAAACCTGTCGTGGGTCCATTTTGGGCACTCAGATGTGTTTACGTTCATCTCGGAAGTAAACTGGAAGTAGAACTTCTTCTTTGGTGTTTTTTTTAAGCAGAGTTTCTCACTCTGCACGTCAGTACTTCTGTTCAGAACAAAGCCCGCTGCATGTAAACGCTCATCGTGAACAGATTGTGCCCATGTAAACGATACATTTGAATTATTTAATCTGAAAACATTTCAATCTGGTCAAATAATTTTGTGCATGTAAACATAGCTAATGCTTCATCGTTGCCTGACAAGGCTGTAAGTTATTAGGATGTCTACTAGATTGTGTTATTCTTGACTTGACTCATATTAAAATGAAAACAACCTGAACTCGAACATACAAGAATCCCTAGATTTAGTCTGTGCACCAACATTTTTCATTTGCATATTAGTTTTACTCTAAAGAGCTTGGTTGTAGACTTCACACAAATGTCTATTTCACCTAGACTTCTTGGGCTATTGTTGAAGAGCTTCACTGCTTGTGTTTGTAGCTCTGCAGTTTCAAAAGTTCACCTGTAAAATGTGTCCATTTAATTAATCCACCTCTTATCTTGTCTTTATTTAATTAAATGAACTGAAGATAAAGAAAACTCAACACAAAAAAGCTATGAATTATTATGTTTGGTAAAATAATGTGCTTCTGGATCTCCCCTCTGTTCTTAGCTGATGAGTGGAACAGCTGCTTTTGGACTTTTTTCTATTTTATGTTTAAATTCTTAAATTGAAATGTGAAAATTTTCTTACAACTTCTAGATTTCTTTTGATGACAAAAAAAAAGTATTTCAAATATTTTCCAAGAAAATTTACAACAGTCTTACTTTAATGGGATGGTGTCATATGTTACATTTACACACACCAAAATCAAATCTTTGTGCCTAAGAACATGAAAAATGATGCAATGCTCTACATGAAACTGCAGTGAGCAGCTGTGTGCCCGCCATCCATTTTTCATAACATGAACATTTGTGTATATAGTTCATGTTAAAGCCCTGGATGTAACTTGAATTTATAACTGCTGGCAAGGCATTTGTGAACAAGAGTGTAAATGTGAAAGGACACTTGCGTGCACATTGCTCCACACATACAGCACGCACCCCCCCTCCTTTTCTATCGCTGCATATAAAAAGCTGCACGAGTTGCTCTTTAATATTCGTGGAGGGGCAATTTATATTAGAGGAGATGGCCATCAGACCAAAACGAGCCAACATGCTCAAATGCATCTTGATATAATGGATGGTTAATGAAATTAATACAATTTCCCAGCAGTCACCTTGATGCATGATTAAGAAGGCCCGCATGTGACTAGATGAGAGGTACTGTCAATCAGAGGAGATCTGGCCAAACAGCACAACGTGTTTCAGTGAACTCGGTGCCTTCTTAAAGTCTTACTGTCCTTGTGAGGGTTTCCTTTTCGAGTATCCTTGAATCATTTTCTTGTAAGCCTTTGACAATAGATTTTAATTAAGGAATTCTTATAGGATGTGAATGCATTAATGAAATTACATTGTGTTGTGTGTGTGTGCCAGGAGCTTTTCTTGTTGTTCTGGATGGTGGTATATTAATCCTGTAGGCAAGAATCCTAACTGTGCTTCAGCTAGATATGGATGGGATGAAATTTTTCTGTTAAGAGATATTAAGACAAGTAAAGACCACTTCACACAGGCTCCAATCAACTGAATCTTCTTGAAGAAATAAAGCACTTATTATCTTACCTGCCCTCTTGAATCTGTCCATTAGGTTTTGTCTGACTGCCCTCTGAAGGTTGAAGTAGTCATCTTCTTCATCGGGGTTCTTTATGAAAAGAGGAATGTGCTGGAATACCAAAAGATGTTTGGGTTTGGGTTCCTGAGCAGAAACAGAAACAAAATACATACATTACATTTTACAGCAGCATCTAAACCAAAAGAGGTCAAAACATAGCAAAAGACGAACAAGTGAAAAACAATGGTGTGTCCAAACATCCCCATGAGTCAGAATAAAAGTCATGCTATCCCACCATTGAAGAGGAGGAGGAGGCCTTACTCAGCTGCACTTCCAGCCAAATCTCCTGAGCCTCCTTCAGCTTAGGGCAGGCCGAGGCGTCATAGAACAGCTGGGAGTTCAGAACCAGGCAGAGAACTCCACCCACCTGGGACAACATGAGTGTGAGAAACAGAAAAACACACAACAGACTTAATGTACGAGCACTATAATTTTTATCACCATCTTTATTTGACTGTGTTATATTCCTGTATGGGGGGGATGTGTTCAGATATTGCTTCTTGGACCAGATTCCCAGTGTTTTCAATAGGGCAGCAGTAGGCACTGGTGCCTGCTATGACCCCCAATACCCTCTCGACTTTTCTCAATAATTTTATTACCCAGAAAACATATATTTTTTTTTGGTTTTGCTTTTTTACAGCAGGGGGTACATTTTCAACTATAAAAAAGCTTTATACATATTTTTAACGCAATAAAATAGAAAAATAGAAGCCTATCAGTACATCCACATTAAAAATGTTCCTGATCATCCACTCCATGGTGAGTTCATGTAGCTTTCATCTGGATGCAGGTATCTGCTGCCCAGATGTAGAACGAACAGACTGAACAACGCATTCATCCCTGTAGAGATCAGACTTCCCAACGAACAGGCATGATTTCTGTTCTGTTATTTTAATGTCTTAATGTCTTGTCTAGTGGATGTTTTATGTGTCTACCGACTGTGAAACAAATTGCCCTTGGGGATAATAAAGATTATTGAACTGGAACTAAGATAAGTAAAGTTATTTACTGTATCATGAAGATTGAAACTGGATGGCATTTAAAAGAGGATTGATTGTGTATAAACAGCCAAAGTGAGCATATTTCACTTGATTTGAGTCAAATAATTTGTATTTAACCATTCAGATCATAAACAGTGAGCTTGTCTGTGTTTAAATCCATGAAAATAAGGAGAATTACTCATTAAAAAAACAAGTTAGAAAAACTGCAGACCGTCAAGACGAAGAAAATAATGTACAAAACAAAAATAATCCACAGCTAGGAATGGACAATTATTTTATGAATATTCAAATGATTAAGGTTTAAAAATTCAAAGTTCGTGTTACTGTCATTTTGACCAGCAGCTGTGTACTTTCCCTAATCAGAAACTGGTATTTTTGCTCTGCCAACAACAAAATGACAAGTTACGCCAAGTTCGTTGCCATTCACCATGGTGGCTTTGATGGCAAAACTGCCTTTTTAATACAAAGATCCTACTACTACATGTACAGTGGTCCCTCATTTATCGTGGGTGTTAGGGACCAAGCCCACCTGCAATGAGTGAAAAACCACTAAGGAGGGAGGGATACAGTAGTTCAAGTTAAAGTTAAGTTCAAGTTGAGTTCAAGTTCAGTAATCTTTGTCATGACATGTGCTAGACTGTAATCACACTCATCACCTGTTACTCCCAATCTCCCTCCTTAAATAAACAATTTAAATTTAAATACTGTAACATTTTAAATAATCAATCCATACAGCATGGATTGATTATTTAAACTGTAACATTATTTAAATTTAAATTGTAGAGAAGACAAATGCAGCAGGGCATCAAAGGGATGTCACACAGCTTCAGCTCTGCAGCACCGAGCACAAATGGACTTCTTGATCAATTACACTGAAACAACTGAACATAAAAGTTATAAAATAATTAAAAATAAATTTTAACACTTTCAATTTAGTGATTATGACGAGTTCACAATGTGACATATTTGAATTTTAAGTTGGAAGACAAAAGTTGATCGGTGCATCTGGACAGTAAAGGGTTAACTCTTCATTAAGCTGCAGCAGGAGAAATGTGTGTGTGGCAGAGAAGGAGATCAGCAGATCAGCTGCAGGAGGGAGCTTTGTGGGCTGCACACATGGTACAAAAACATTAAAAATTATTTATTTTAAATAAACAATCCATGGCTCATCCATCAATCGGCCAATTGTATCATGTCCAATCTTACTTTGAAAATCCGCGATATAGCTAATCCGCAAAAAACAAATCGCGAAGTAGCGAGGGACTACTGTACATGTTGTTGTTGTAGTACCGTATTTTCCACGGTACACATTGCTCCGTCCTATAAGTCACATCAGTCCAAATTTGTCTAATAAAGTGAAAAAATCCATAAATACGTTGCTTTGCCGTACACGTCGCATCTATTATGCGTCGCCGCTGACTTGTTGCGTTTGCTAAGCCACTGACAACCCAGAACTGTGGGCCGGCGTTGTGCCAAAAATCGATTGGCTGCCAAACGGCGGCTGTGGGAGCGTTCACAGGAGGACTTTAACATAAATTTAACAAGATTAACAATTAAAAACAATTATTTGTTTGCCTGAAATTATAGCAAAGGTGTGTCTCAGTCTTACTTTTCCTTAATAAACGCACTTTGACAGTCAAATCAGCTGCATTTCAAAAGTATTCACTGCCTCGGTGCTCCCAGGAGCGCACTGACAGGGAGGAAATCAGGAAGTTGGAACCTTGTGCATTTCTTTGAAATTTAACAAGTTAAGCACCTAAAACAATTATGTGTTTGCTTGACGTTACAGCAAAGATGTGTCTCAGTTGAACTTTTACTTAATACATGCATTTTAATGGTCACATTAGCTGCATTTCACCGGGGAGGCAGAGCAAAATCAAGCTAATTTGATGGTTGTTCCAAGTGAGCTGGACGACAGTGGCTCTCTATGGCAAAGCGATTGTGTCATTAATAGTCATTTTTGCCCATTACATGATACAATGGCATGCCATACTACTTGAGTGCTATCTAGCAGCTGAAAATGGTAGTGTTCAATGTTTTTAGTCAAAATGAATGAAAACGGTCATATCTCAGCCAAAAATTGGTTTATAAATATGGGAAAAATCCATAAATACATCACTTCGGTGTATAAGTTGCAGGGCATGTAAATTATGCAAAAAAAAAAAAAATAATAAAAAATAAAAAAACGCAACTTAGAGGGCAATGAATATGGTAGTTTTTTTGTTTCAACCTTTATTTATATAGGTTAGTCTCATTGAGCAATGAGACATTTACAAGAGAGACATGTTTTATACAAAGAACACAGATGAGGTACAGACAACAATAGACAATCAGTAGTAATAGTAGTACTTTGGACGTAGTAGTCGTAGTACTACTATGACTGCTACTATGGTGATGATGACAACAACGACGAAGATCCTGCATTTGCTTTTCATTACCACATTTTTTCTTTTTACAGATTACAAATTGAGAACCATAAACTAAACCTTTATACATAACAATGATCCATTACTCTACATTGATCCACCAGACAGGTAAAAAATGAAAGATCTTATCCAATAAGTAAAAAAAAAAAAAGTGAAAAGCCTATCTGTACCTCAAACAGTGTTGACTTGAAGAGAAATGATTTCTCAGACATCATACATTTCATTCATTTGAATATCAGGATATTTTGTGTGTTATAAATACTTTTTTGTTTAATGAGTAGATCTGTGCTACTATTAACTGTAAAGTGTCTCTGCTTACCCAGAAGCTGAAATAGTCGTCACCCCAAGCACTGCGGTACTGCTCCACTGTGCTGGGGGTGGGAGTATTTCCCAGGTCATGGTTCCCACTGACAAACACAAGGGGGATGGATGGGTCTGTTCCCTTCAAAGCATCCTTCAGGTCTCGCTCCTGATCATCTCTGAATGGTGTGCCTGGGAACAAATTGGGGATTAATAATCAGAGCCTGACAAACGGAACAGTCACTAATGTGATGATGGTTACATACAGTATATTGTACAAAATAGTATTACCGGTAACTTGAAACAGCAAAGCAACTGCCCAGTTATATATTTTACAAAGAGCAAATAACCCTTATTGGAAATATATATGAATGTTTAGCAAAAACTGCCAGACTGAAGGAGATTATTTAAAAATGACGTTTGAGATTTATCCCTCTAACGCTTGACTATGATGATGAAGATGTGATGTTTTGGTGTAAACATAATCTTGAAGACAAATTTATAAACCACTTTACAAATTAGGGAGACCTTTATAAGAGGCACCGAATTGTTTGTTAAAAAGTAAACATGCATTTGTAGTAAGCATTAATACGATTAAATCTAAATACATTTTCTACAGATATCAAACAAACCAACATCTTCTAATCTTAAGTTATTTATTGTATTATATTACTTCAGTCATTCTTAATAATGATAGCCGAAATAATTACTTGTATGGTACAAGTAATTATTTGGTGTTTTTTTTTAATTGATCCTGCACTTCTCAGAAATGTGGAAAGAGTTCATTATATACAGCCAGAGCATTTTCTGACAGACTTAACTTGTGCATGACACTGGAAGAAAGTGTATTTAAAAACGATTCAGATAAGATAAATTATTGCTTTCAGTGTCAATGTTTAAATGAAGGCATTATATATATACTGGACATATATATACTGGATATATATATACTGGATATATATATATATATATATATATATATATATATATTTATTTATTTATTTATTTTTTTAATGTAAAATAATTTTTCTGTATGACAGGTCTAAAACACCACACCAGTAATTATGGGATGAAGTATTTTCATTTAATCACATGTGACAGGTGTTCCAGCAAGAACAATACATCAGTGAAGTAATAGGTTCATAAATCACCACCACTGCTGAATACGCTCATGAAATATTGCACCTGAATAACTGGTTTAACATGGGGCACATGAGGGTTAATCTCTAAACAGATGTCTGCACATAAATAAATGAATGTCATGCCTGAATGTGCTTTAGTTGCAGACCGTTGTGTTGAAAAGACAGCACTAGATGAAGTCTCAAAACCATTTAGCTTTTATTAGGTTGTCTAAAATTTATAAACAACCAATGAACATGGGCGAGAACAGGATGTTTTTGGCACCGACATCCATTATCTGAGGTATTTTGGCTGTATTGAAAACCATGACATATTGATTGTTGCTTATAGGTCATAAAATGATAGGCAAAGGATTAGAGAGGCTAAATCTGGTTTCGTTGTTGAGATATCAGCACAGTTTGATTCATCAGATCTGGCATGTTTAAAAATAAGAGACATTTCAGTCATCATTTTTGGTTTAATGTTAGCTGCCACACCTGAGTTAGCTAGTTCTGGACCAATGTCAGTCTCTTCTAAAAGTTACCCAGTACGTTTATGGTCAAGTCTCCACATATCCTCAAAAGAGACCTTTCAAAGAGAGACTACAGGTATCCAAAACTTTTGCTATTACCTCCATGACGTACAGAACAGATTGGAATATGCCTGGATTGAAGCACATTTTGCATGCATGGGTTTTCTCTGGTTACTCCGGTTTCCTCCCACAGACCAAAAATGTGCATGTTGGGCTGACTGGTAACTTAATTTGTCCATAGGTGTGAATGAGAGAGTGGATGGTTGTTTGTCTTGTTTGTCTCTATGTGGCCCTGTGATGGACTGGAGATATGTCCAGGGTGTACCCCACCTCTCGCACAGTAATAGCTGGATATGGGCACCAGTGACGCTTGTGACAAGAAAAGAAAGTACGGTAGTAGGTAAAAGATAATGGATGAGGGAGTGCATGATGGCCGCGAATCATTGAGCAGCATTCTGCTAAGCTCCTGTCAGCCCCTCCTGAAAAACTTTTTCATTAAAAATTATAATTACTGGTAGTACCTTTTATATTACAAACTGGATTCCAAAAAATTGGGACACTAAACAAACAGTTTCTGAAGTTTAGAAATAGGAATGCTCTCCCATTCATGTCTAATACAGGCCTCTAACTGTTCAATCGTCTTGGGCCTTCTTT
>JARVLU010000489.1:9417292-9427629 GCA_031762415.1 Simpsonichthys santanae
GACAGTGTAGGGCAGGCTGAGCTTGTTTGGGGTGTTTTTGTGACACACTTTAAATATAACATTTATCATCACGTGCTTGTTTTCCCACAGAAACGCCAAAGTGACAGTGGAGGTGTCCATGGAAGGGCTGTTTCTGTGAAACGTGCGTGAATTTATCTTCAGATTTGTTGAGTAAAGTGAGTAAAGATCTACATGACCTCCTATGTTCAAGAAGAAGTTTTGCATGTTTGAATGCTGATCTGTCTTTAAAGCGCTCTGTCGATGGCCTTGATCCTCTATATTTTTTCTTGACAGTTGTCTTCCTCTTTCTTGTTCCGTTCTTTTGCATTTAGTCAAGTCAGATTTATTTATAAAGCACATTTAAAAACAGAAACTGTTCCCAAAATGCACAACAACAAAATCACGGCATGAAGTAACAAAGTTAAAAGCATCAAAAATTAAAACATTACAAAAAAAAAAAAACACAGTGAGAAATAATGGGATCATAAATCAGATCACCCTGTGTTAAATGTCAGTGAATACAGGTGCGTTCAGGAGAGATTTAAAATCAGGGACTGTTAGATTTCACCATATTTGTTCACAGATAATTCCAGTGTGATGTAGAGCTTCCATATTTTTAATAGATTCTTTGTTTACATCAAGTGTGTACCTGGATTTCAGATTTGCAACAACAACCGGAGCAAACATTGCAACCTGCACCACTTGATACAGTTTAATGTAAACTGTCGGTGTCATCGTGTTGTGAGCTCTCAGCTGTTTGAGTGTGAAGCAGCTGGGATGAGGATCAGCACCTCCATGGTCCTCCTCAGTTGGAAAAGGGTGGAATGCCCTCTCTGGATTTGGAGTGAGGTTGTGCCTCAAGTGCAGGAGTTCAATTATTTGGGGTTTTGTTCATGAGTGAGGGAGAATAATGGAAGATCAACAGACAGATCAGTGCAGCTTCTGCAGCACTGAGGACTCTGTGTTTCATCCAATCAGAATGAGGGTTTGTTTTATTATGACTTAGAATTCTGAACGTAAAAACCCAGCACACACACTTTTTGCCCCACTCCCCTCAGGAAGGAGGTTGAGGAGCATTAAGAGTAGAATCACTAGACTGAGGAACAGCTTCTACCCTGAAGCTAAGACTCATGAATATCTAACCAGAATAATCACTGTTAAAAAATTACATCATGTTGCTGCTGATCTGTTTCATTTTGCTGCTGATCTGTTTCATGTTGCTGCTGATCTCTGTTTCTTGTTGCTGCTGATCTGTTTCATGTTGCTGCTGATCTGTTTCATGTTGCTGCTGATCTCTGTTTCATGTTGCTGCGGATCTGTTTCATGTTGCTGCTGATCTGTTTCATGTTGCTGCTGATCTCTGGTTCATGTTGCTGCTGATCTGGTTCATGTTGATGTGTTCATTCATGCTCATCTGCTCACACAGACTCATGTTTGTGCTGCTGTTCAGTGTATTGTTTTTGTGATATTAGTTCTTAGTGTATTTTTAGATTAATGTTTTTCTTAGTTCATATCTTAGATGTTATTACTGTTTTTCTTTTACATTTTAATACTTTTGTTGGCTGTAACTGGGATCCTGTGTACATCATTTCACTCCACCACATGTACCACATGTGGTGCAAATGACAAATAAAGAAACTCTGACTGATTTTTGTAATAAACAAATATTACAAATATAAAGGGCCAATGTTTAGATGTTTGAAGTGTAGAAGGAATGTAGAGGACCCCTCCCCCCCACACCCACACACACACTCACCATGGAAACCACACAGCTGTCACTCCCTGACAGAAACACAGACTAGAAAGTAAACCTCAGGTAAACGGTCACTGTACAAAAATGTTGTCGTACTGCAAACATTCCCAAAGAGCACTTTATGTGGGCCACACATGTCAGTTTTGTTGTATTTTACATAGGAGAAGATGACAAGTGAATAGACTCTACACCTCCAGTTCTGAAGAGAACTGGAGGTAGAATCTCAGGCCCTGTTTAGACGAAAACGATTTTTGGTGAAAATGGAAGCGTTTTATTGTATTTGTACAGTTCATTTACATGAAATAGCAAATATTTTCTCTGACAACAACACAATTTGAGAATGGGTTCCAGAGTGCCATGGTCCAAAACCGTCCCATGTCCATTGTTCTGTAAACAGAAAAAAAAGAAGATATTTTCTGTCAGGAAATCCCTGGCTCATGCGCAGTATGACGCAAAACATAAAGGCTTCCTACAGAAGAAGAAACTATCAACAATGGTGGATATCAAAGTATTGTTTGTGCTTCTGACATAAATCCAACTACAGCTCTCCAACACCGTGCTCATTTTCTACCTAAATCATCGAAGTCCGATCTCATACAGCTCCACTCTGTTTCTTAACGGATGTAACAGTTTTATAATTCAAAGTCACCCTCAGCAGCAGTTGAACCTCATCGGCTGTCCATAGAAATATAATATTTTCTGCCATCTCGGCCATTGCAGCGGCTTTCAGGTGGAACTTAAGAACACAACATCAACTAGTGGTGTGGCGAGGGAATTACACCTTTTCCACGTCTACAGTCGCTGTGTGAACAGAGATTGTAATTAGAACGTTTTCATGGGGGAACAGCTTTCAATGGATTGTTGTCGTGTAAACAGGGCCTAAGACACAATGGTAATCAATCAGAGTTTAGATGTGTGCACTCTGGAAGCATTTGGGAGAAAACTTCAAGTCCCTGAACAGTGGGCGACACAAAGAAAACAAAAGCACCAAAGTGTAAAAGACGAGTAAAGTTTGTGGGAATTTTTTAAAAAGTATCGGTTTTCAAAAATCCAAGGTTTATCAAAATTATAGTGCGACATTTGTTGATACTTTAGGTTCAGCATATTGTGAGAAAACCTTCAACAAATACAAATTGAAGCTGTGATTTTAAAAAAGAAATCATGAAATTTTCCAAAATTCCAATTCAGTCGTATAAAGTCCAACTTTCTGTGACTTGTTTAACGTGTTTAAAGGTTACAGTTTGGGTCCAGTGTGGAGCACACCTCAGCTAATGAGCTTCTTGTTTTTGATCAAATCTTTTTTTGTAATTCAGTATTTTTACATTTAAATTTTTTGTTGCTTTTTAATTTATTTGTGTGGCAGAATAAATTTAATACACCATATTTATACCAGGCAGCATGGTGGTGCAACTGGTAGAGCTGCTGCCACTCAGCGAGCAGGTCCCTGGTTCAAATCCCAGTCCGGGGGCCTTTCTGGGTGTAGTTTGCATGTTCTCTCTGTGCATGCATGAATTTTCTCCGGGTACTCTGGTTTCTTCCCACAGACCTAAACTGACACACACTCTAAATTAACTCTAGGTTTGTGAGAGAGAGGGAATAGTTGTTTGTCTCAATGTGTCCCTGTGATGGACTGGAGACCTGTCCAAATGTCCCCAAATGCACAGTGACTGCTGGATATGGGCACCAGCGACCCCAATGACCCAAAAAGGAAGAAACAAGTAAAGATAATGGATGAAGTAAAGCAATTGAAAACATGTCTAAAATAAACAGTTTTACATAAATACTTGGCTTGGGTTTTTGTCTTTTTAAAAAGTTAATTGAAGTACTGACATTGTTGAGAAAGATCAGTATTGAATGTTAATATCAGTCTAACCTAACAAGTATCAACCTGGCTCCTGTTCACCTCCATAGTCTTGGACAACAATGGCCTCTCTCCATGGTTCTGAAATGGTCCAGCCTTTGAACAAGGTCCATTTTAATGTGAACAGGCAACTGTGGGGAAGAATAAAAAAAACACAGAAAAAATGAATATCAAACACTCTGAGTCAAAGCTCTGATTTTAGGAAAAGAAAATGTTATGATGTGTGCAGAATAGCTACTGTGGCTACAGTGACTATAGAATGTGAAAAACAATTAAAACTTGGACCCAAACAGTAGAGGAGCCTCTAGAAGTTCCACAGAAATATCCTATATAACCTGTGCAGGTGGAGCTGAGGACCCAAAGCAGCAAAACTGGTGACTCCTTCATGCTGAATAAAAAAAGAGCAACATGACAGCAGGATGCACAAAATAACGCTTGAAGGTAAAGGCACAAAGGATGCCAAGAAACTGACCGGAACAAAGACAACATGAGGAAATCACAAGTGAACACAGTAAAGAGGTGATAAGGTGTAAGAAACAGGTGCACCAATTACAAATTCAGGTCAGACGAAGGCAAAACAGACAAGGAAACGGATACTTCAAAGCAAAAGAGGAAGTAAAGGTGTCAACAGAACAGGAGAGGTGAAATAAGAAAATGTTAATTAAAATGTGAATTTAAACTACGAATCATAACTTCAACAAACAAAAAATTAAAGTAACATTTCTTGAAGTAATGCATATAGCCCATCTCCTTGCAAGCTGAAGTTTTAGACAAAACTGGAATGATTTGTTCACACGATAAGTGTTGGTGAGGTCTGCAGCTACACTCATACCAAACTGTAGAGCAATGTGTATAAAAATGACTGTATGGGCCATTTATTTATGTTAAAGCTTGACTTCCTGAGAGTTTAAGTAAAATATGTCCTGTGGTGCATGAGATATTTGCTAACAGCTGCAAACAGATGAACGCACAAAGACAGGCAAAGGGAAATGTATTTCTTAACTTTCATCTGGCAGGTATTAACAATATGAACAGTATGAGATGCAAATCTTATGAGTAAAATGAAATGTTAAATATAAAAAGGCCAAACACAGAATGAATGCAAAACAGACATTACAATATAGGAATAAAGAATTAGACATGGAATTGGTGACTTAATGACACATTGATTTTGTTTATTTCATGATTTTCTTTTTGACAGGTATTTGTGACATCCTTTAATCTCTGAGAAGCAGTTTCAACATTTAAATTGAAAGCTGTCATTGTTCCCAATATGTGATTAGACTGGATCGAATAAATAAAACACAACAAACACATGGATTTTCAAAAGTCAGTAATGTTTCCTGCTTGTCTGATAAAATAAATAGAATAGTTGGGAAAAAGTCGGTGCTTTTAATAATCTTTTTAAAAACCCTTTGTTCTGAGAAGCTTCTTGTGATTTCACTATTTAAAAAAAAAAGCGCAAAAGTCGCTCAAAATTTGAAGCACTGGTCCAGTTGCTCTGGACTGTTCTGGTCATAGAAGTGTTTTTGGTGCTTTTATCATAATATTTCATAATAAGCTCCCTCCTCTCTTTCGTTATCCTCAGCACTCTCCCTCCCTTCCCCTGCTTTTCCTCCTCCTCCTCTCCTTTTTGCGCACCAGGCTCTCCCTCCCCCGGCTCTCCTATTCGCTCTCTGCGCGCACAGCCTCGGCGTGGCTCGTGTCTCTGCCTCCTCCTGTGCGTAAGAGCGCACAGATGGATAAGTAGGGTGATGCTCTTCTGAGAACGCGCAGTCTGCGCCTCGCTGGACTGGACGCGTAAATGTGGACACGGTTCAGTCAAACTCAGTCCACGGAGATTTCTTTTTTGTTTCACCTTTTTTTTTTTTGTTTTTGTTTTTGTTTTACATACCACCCTCCTCCTCTTTTAATTTTTTTAAAATGATGATATTTAGCTGAAGATGCTCCTCAGTGTGGATGACGGTGCGCTCCTCTCCGGGTGGATTTTTCCGGACCACTCGAGTGTTTGCGCGTGAAGTTGGACGGAGGACCAAGCGCAGCGATGAGGGGGAACTACTTTCTCCTCGCCTTCTTGCTGCTCAAACTTATGGCTCTGGTGTGCAAGGCGGACGGGGAGCCGGGACTGCTGGGGGGCTTCGTGATGATCGCCACCTCCAACGGCTCCCGGGAGGAGGAGAGCGCGTCCGAGGAGACGCCGCACACCGAGGACAAGTGTCGTGGTTACTACGACGTGATGGGCCAGTGGGACCCGCCGTTCATCTGCAAAACGGGCAACTATCTGTACTGCTGCGGCACCTGTGGCTTCCGGTTCTGCTGCTCCTTCAAGCAGTCGCGCCTGGACCAGAGCGTGTGCAAGAACTACGACACCCCGGTGTGGATGAAGACCGGACAGACCCCGTACAAGAAGATGAACAAGATGCACGACAGCACGAGGGACAAGACCAACTTGATCGTCTACATCATCTGTGGAGTTGTGGCCATCATGGCCCTGGTGGGGATTTTCACCAAACTGGGCTTGGAGAAAGCGCACCGACCCCAGAGAGAGAACATGTACAGGTGAGACGCACGCACGCGCACACACACCTGCAGCGTTACGCACAAGGTGGTCGGCGCGCGCAGCATGTGCTCCTTCACATCACTGGAAAAACAAGACACACCAACGCGCGCCTTAAATGCATTAAACGCATCTATCGCGCGCACGCACGGACTGTGGTTTCCAGGCAACCGACTTCTGACATCTTCTGACTCTTGTGTAGTTGTGGAGAGGCAGCTGCGGGTCTTCTCTCCACGGCGGGTGTGTGTTTGTTCCTGCAGCCTGAAGATGGTTTTTCCTCCTTCAAAGTGTGACCATGCACGGTTAAGAACTTATCCCACAGCTTCATAAAAACAGGAGCTTCATTAATAAACTAACATTTGCTGAAGAGATTGTGGGGGTGCAGGAAGCTGCTGCCCAAAATTCCAACATCACTTTTTTTCTTTAAAGTCCAAAATTAATGTTAGATTTACTTTCATAGTCATTTGTAAGGTGGCAAAACTGTCCCATTTTTAAAAGGGCTGCACAAATTAAAGCTTATCGCCATGGCGATACCGAATGCAAAGTGATCCATATGGTATTGTGATATTGTGCAGCTGTGAAGCTATGTGTGAAGAGGACAACGGTCAAAATGCATGGTAAAGCTACTTATTAAGGTCACCGTGGCAACCACACACCTGTGTTTGTCACTTCCTGAAAGTTAGACAGACTGGCAGATTAGAAATTAAACCTCAATCACTTTGCAAATACAAACCTGTAAAAAAATGATTGAATTTTAAGTGGCAGAAAGGTTTAGTCATCACACTATAGGGATATGACAAAATAAATAAATAAATAAATAAAACACTTTACTGGAAGTTTTGAAGAATTCAGATGGAAGTCAGTGGGAGTTGGTGAACCCTTCACCACGAAGGGAAACTGCAGTGAGAGTCAAACTAAATAAGATATAAATATTTATGCTGTGATGTAAAAATTGTCCCAGATGTGAAACTTGGAAGAAGGAGAATTGGTTGGTAAAATAACTTTGGAAAGTTTAGATGGCTCAAAGTGTGACATCATCTCCTATATATACAGTATAAGCCTTTGTCAAATCTATATTTATCATAAATGTAAATCACAATTGTGTAAAAACAGTAAAGCTTATTAAAATACCAGTTCAGACATGTAAAGTCTTAAATTCCTGTGACCCATAAAAACGTTGAATGATGTTTCCTCTGTGAAGTCTGAGCTTCAGTTTGGACTTTAAATGAAGAATTGTATCTTATCAAGATGCTCAAAGAGCTTTACACTACACTCTGTGCCTCATCTATTCATACAGCACTCTACTATGTCCATACAAAGAGTAATCAGAGCTTTATCACATTCATACACACACTTTGGAATAGAAGGTAAAACGGAAGGTGCTTTGGTATTTTAAGCCAGGGGTTCTCAAACTTTTTGGGTTCCCCCATAGAGGAGAAAAAGTTTCAGGGACACCCTCATGTTTATTAAATACTTTTCTTCAGTTTGTCTCTTTAATTCAATGGACATATTTGTGTAACATAAATACTTAAGGCCTGTTCTTTAATAGTGTTAATACAATTTTCATACTTTTAAACATGGGGTATTTTTCATTCACTACACACTCAATTGACAAAAATTTTAATTTCAACTTCCAAAAAAAAAAAAAAAATAATAATAAAAAAACAGTTTTGAGAAAGTGATTATATATAAAAAAAAACACTTTGTAACTTTACCTATTCACATAATGAACATGTTCTTCAAATTATTACAGAAAACTATTCACATAAAACTGAACAGAACAGCAGTTGTCAGACCAAGTAACAGGACTGAACTTGGGAATCAATCGATGCTGCAATGCAAATAGCGGGCGGGCCAGCGCCACTGGGTCCTTCCCTAGAAAATGATTAATAAAGTAGAGTATTTTGGCCGTTAAACATCTAAGTGCTTGTAAAAATATATTTTTTGTGGACACTGGCATCGTCTCGTGGACCCCAGGTTGAGAACTACTGCTTTAAGCAACAGGTATGCACATCTCCTCATGTCTGCACCTCTTCTTGCCTGACAGGGCGGTCGCCAGCGTGCTGCAGGGAGGGTGTCCAGGTGAGCAGTACCGGGGTGAGGAGGCCTTAGGGATGCATTCGCAGCACTTTGTTTCCAGGACTGCAAACCTCCGTGAGTTTTTCCATTTTCCCCGTGAGATGTGGCCAACTCATCAGGGCTTATTGTGAACTGTGTGTGCAACTTTGAGCAGCATATTGAAGTGTGGGAGGGGTGTGTGTCAAGAAAACGATGTGTTCAAGTGGGCAGAAGCTGTGAACTCATCTGGACAGACGTACGGATGAAAGAATGGATGAAATTAATCGTTGCAGCTGAATTGGTACTTTTTTTGGGGTTGTTTTTGAGTTTTTTTTTTATTTTATTTTAGGTGTATCCCAAAGCGAAGAAACGCACAACCCTGATAAACGGCTCCTGCGTTAAATGACCTCACGTGGTTGTGTTTTATCTCACAGTGGGCAGATATATCCATTCATTTCACAGCACGTCGTTTCAGCTGCTTTTCAAATCCAGCCCTTATTCAGCCTTTTCTGTTGCTTCATGATGTAATGAGAGGCAGAAAAGAGGAAAGTGGGAGTGTGAGCATGAGTCGGCGAGCAAGAGGTGGTGTGGGGTTTTTGTGTAGGTTTTTATTTGTTATTTTTGTTGATTTATTTGAAGGGGGGCTCTAAAACAAAGCACATGAATGCAATCTATTTCTGCTGTGTCCCGTGGGCTGCTACAGTACCGAGCTCCTCGTGTGGTTTTTACCTCTGAAGATCATACATGGGCATGCACACAAATATGCTCCGACCAGACTGCAGATATCATACAAACAGATGAAAGCAGTTGCATCATCCGCCTGTACTGTATGTTGTGTGCCAAGGCAATAAAAGGTCCATGTTGTTAATATAATGTGCAGACAGAAGCAAAGAGAAGAGTACGTACAGTTGTTTTTGTGCTTAGATTAATGTAACTGCACCGTATGGGGATAGATTCTTCTTCCATTTCAAATCCAGTTCAATAAACGGACACATTTGACTCTTTTTACGAGTGTTTTACCAGTTTGACACCAGGAGCGGCTGGTTTAAAGGAGCACATGCATGCGACTTCATTCTAATCAAATAATTGGCTAAAAGAAGGTAGTTCTTTCCAATACATCATTTATCTGACTGAATTATTTAGTTTGTTATGTTCTGTTTTGTGTTTTTTCATTAATGTAAATTTAAAATGGCTCTTGTTGATTCAGTAATGAAGGAGGAACAGATACACGATGGCAGGTAAAGAATCACGTTAAGATAGAAATAGTATCAAATGAAAACTATTCGGTTTTAGCAATTCATTTGAGGAAATGAGGTCAATTTGTCCTCCAGTAGTCAAGCCAACCCTAACTATAGGATTTATCAAAAAGGAAAGTCTTAAAACTGAACAATGTGTCAGTCTCACGGACAGAAACTGGAAGTTGGTTCAACAAGAGAGAGGAGCCTGATAACTGCAAGATCTTCTTCCGCTTTTGGAAACTCTAGGAACCACGAGTAAGCCTGCAGTCTGATCATCAGATTAAAAATCCAGTTCTTGTGTTGCATGTGCTTCTCCATCTGCGCCGTTGGGTGGGAGAAAAGATGAGGTGTGTCTGGATGCTGCCTTGTACCTGCCATTACAAGTAAAATTAAAACACTCTTGTTGCAGGAGGTTATGGTTAGAGCTCCCACCTCTGTCTGAACTGAATATTAGACCAGGGTGTTGCAGCTAAGCAGCAATATTTTTCTTGTTAAATAACACAAATAAAACCATTTTTCTTCTGGTTAAATTATTTCATGCCATTTTATGTTGGGCTAACTGGTTATGTCCCAAACCTGTATAGACCTTTAGCTTAATGTCTATTTTGATGAAGTATTTTGAAGGTATTCAGCCTGTGAAATTTTAATAAATATGGCTCTGGATGATGATGATAATGTGACATTAGCTCACACTGCACCTACTAGAATTCACCAAGCTGACGTTCCAATGAAAAGAGGAGGAAAAATTGTGTTTTGTTTATAGTTATTATTATTTAAGCTGTGTTCAGGGGATGTTTTTAGAAAAAGGAAATGAGTGACACATCTTTTTATTTTCTTGTCCTTATTACAGGTAACTTGAGATCTGTCTAT
>JARVLU010000489.1:9443041-9454737 GCA_031762415.1 Simpsonichthys santanae
ATATATATTTTTTTTTGATTGATTGTTTGTTTCTTGTATGCGGCAGTGGCAAGTGAGTGGAATTAGCAATTGTATCCACCACCAGGCACAGTGGTGGAGACAGGGGTGGCCACCATAGATTAAACTTCATCCACCTCGTCTGCCACGCCAACCATTTGAGAAAACTAGTCTTTTAAGTAGTTTAAAAACTGGAAAGCATCCTCAACTGATTAGAATGGATGGTTTATATTTCATGTGGTGTGGTGGCCATCTTGGATTTTGACATGGCAACCCAGTTTTTGATCATATCTTTCTTACACCCAGATGCAGTCACACACCAACGTGGAAGTTGGCACGTTGCTTAGTTTGGAAGTTGTCCTGTTCAAATGGTTTATAAATATAGATGTATATCAGTAGCCATCTTCTGTCTTGACGTGACAAACCAGCTTTCAAAAGGAACTTTCCTTATGTAACCACACACCAAAGTGAAAGCTGGTGCCTCACTTAACTTTGCATTTTTCAAGTTATCATGCTCATAACACCGGCAGGTGAATGGAAGGATGGAGGGTATTTCCAATACACCATCTTCTCTCCACAACAGGGAACAAAAATCCAAAGCTCTCCAAGTCAACACAATCTTCTAGCTTCTGAAGATAGATAACTTTTACTAACTGGCTTTTATAATGTATATGAATGTTTCTGTTTAGTGCCTTGAGATGATTTCTGTTGTGATTTGACATTATATAAATAAACTGAATTGAATCAACTGAACTGAAGTACCACCTAGTATGACAGACTTAAAAACAATAACACAAGGGTATGTCCTGATGCATGCGCAATAATCCAAGTAGAAAAATAAAAAATCTTTGAGAAGAGAAACCATCTATCATTAAACAGGGGGGGAGGCATCTGTGTTCATCTGTCCCTCTTAGAATCAAAGATGGAAAGAGTACTGAAAAGTTGTACTCAAGTACAAGTACTGTTACACTGCTTAATTGTACTCAATTACAAGTAAAAGTATGGGTGTTATAAAATACTTAAGTAAAAGTACTTTTATCAAAAACTACTCAGAAATATTAATTACGTTTCAACCAGTTGATCTTTTATTGTGTTGTCAATAGAAGTCATTCAGTTTGATTTACTGTATATAATCGCTACATTCAAAACACGTTTCTCAGACGCTCAGAAGCTCCATCTTGTTTCAGTACCAGACAAACCGATGGCAGTGACAATATCTAAGATCTGTGCATACTTAACAAAACTAATAACCCACACATACAAACAATAACAAATCAATATCATACAGGTACTGTAGCTGTAAAACCTCGTATACCACAACATGTTTTTGAGATTAGATGAAGTCTAATGATCAAACAAAGTTTGCATCTGGACCTGTCTCCTTTTCACCCTCTGTATATGAAACATTCCTCCAGGTATGACCACGGACACTCGTCCTCAGCCTTTACCTCATCATTTTCTCTGTCGACAGTGTTGTCCACTGTCTCCATTTTGACTTTTTCTCCAAATCTTCGGTCCATAAATGACTCTGCTCTATGGAGTTATTTGCTTATATCATAGATAACTGCTGCGTTCATGAGCTGAGAGCCTTATTGGCTACAAAGATGCAGATGAAGGGTTAGAAAATTCATTCAAATTGTGGCCATACTCATTAGAGACTTTTGCTTTTAAAAGGAGCAAAGTACTGTAGATTCAATGGTCTCAATTGTACTTAAGTATGAGTAAAATTACACACTTGAAAGAAATACTGTACTCATAAAAGTACCAGTACCTTAAAAAAATCTCTTAATTACAGTACTGTGAGTATTTCTGCTTACAATGTTGTTATTGCTAGTATCACTCAGCCCCCTTTGAATAGCAAGTGGCCATCAAGACACTAACGATCATTTGTTATGCTGATGATCCTTCTTTACCATGTGAACAGCTGGTTCTGGATGTCACCAGCAAACTGGTTGATTCACTATGAGAAGATGCTATTCATAAGACTGAGTTTATTGCAGCTCTTCAGACCGACAAAGTCTTTTGGATAAAATATCAAAACATTTCAACAATTTTCAAACTTATTTATTTTTTAATCTATTCAGAGGACCTGATTTAACTTTGTTAGAAGACAAGGGATATGTTCATATTTAGCATAAACATGCAAACTGGCCAAAACTGTAACCCTGGTTGAAGTTTATGGTTCATTGCTCTCATTGCTGAGTACAGCGCCACATACACTGTCGTCCACAATAAATAGAAATATGAGATAACTTGAATTGTATGTTTTTTCATTTTGATTTTCAATGAAACTTGCTAACTAGGACGTTTAATATCTGAGATTTATGAAGAGTCCTTGTTGTGTGTTGTTGCAATTTTAAGAAGAGCACAAACAGAGAGAGCACATTTAATTTGTACTGCATTCATTCATTCATAACACATACACTTCAGTCTCAACACACACACACACACACACGTACACACTCTCATTGCTAAACTCGGGGCAGCTCCACCTATTTCTCTCTCATTTTGCCTGCAGGCTTCAGTATGGCCTGGCTCGCTCAGCAACTTGCCCTGAGGGAGTCGGGACACATTGGCTGCCTCCCCTTTGCTCACCCTCCCATCTTCACACACGCATTTGGACGCGCACAAACAGAAAAACGCACAAACTTGTGGACATCCTGCCAGGCACTGGCCCATGGAAACAGGGACATGTGGCTGGCCTTTGCGTCATGATTTTGGGCTCTGCTGACAGATCTTGCGTCGTTCTGCCTGCCTCCAAATTACCAGCCTGGAACGGCTTACAAAAACAGAAGAGGAGTTTTGTTTTGCACAATCTAGACCGCCGCCATTGACCTGCTCTCGGATTTGCTCAGCTTTTCACCACTTTGTTCTCTTCGAGCAGCTTCTGGTTACACAACGAGGCTTTGTTTTGTGCTTTTACTTTTGTATTTTTGCGTGGAGCTGCATCTCCAGAGCAAAGCAGCAAAGTCAAACTGTTCCAAAAACAAATGCTCATAAACATTTAGCTGTGAATGGATAAAGCCACCAAAAGGGCATATATTTAGGTGCTGTCAGAGAAAGGATTTCAAACCTCTCCAAGTCTTGACATCAGGGATTAAGACAGAAGTCATGTTGTTTTCAGCAAATGGCACCAACAGGAACCACTGTATCGACCGTTCCTCTCTAGCCCCGTTAGAGAAACAAGTGGTCACTAATCTGGGAGTGAAAATGGACCCTTCCATGAAACTAAACAGTCATGTAAACACAATTAAATCTAGCTTTATTCAGCTGAGGTGACTGTCTAAATTGAAGTCCGTACTTAAACTGTAACCTTGAGCCAGTTATTCATGCTTTCACAACGTCCAGGCTGGATATCTGCTGGGATTTTTTGGAATTAGTCAGACCTCTGTTTCTCGTTTGCAACTAGTTCACAATTCTGCAGCTCGATTTTTAACTGGTACAGGCAGAAAAGAGCACATTTCTCCAGTTTTGGCATCCCTTCACTGGCTCCTAGTTCACTTCCGATTTAAATGATTTAGTATGTTTTAAAATATCTGACCAGTTCTGCCCTGTACTCTTTCTGATCCGCCGCAGCCATATGCCCCACAGCGCGCTCTGAGGTCAGCAGGTCAGATGCTTTTATTGGTTCCATGCACACAATACAAGTTCAGAGGTGACTTTCTCTGTTGCAGGTTCAAAACTGTGGAATGATTTATCACTACATGTCAGGCAGGCTCCCTCTCTTACTGTTAAATTTAAAAACTCACTTTTATTCCTGGCCTTCGATGCAGTGTGAGTTGATTTTAACCTCACTGTGTTTTTTTATTATTCCAGTCATTCCAAGAGATTTTTACGTTTTACCTCTGTTGATTTACGTGTTTTATCCTGTGTCCTTTGCGTGCTCGTTTTATTGCACAGCCTTGTTGCTGTCTTTATGTGCTTTATAAATAAAGTGGTGCGGTACGGCAAAGGCAAACTCTCGTCAGTGTCAAAGCAGAGTCAAGGAGTGCACGCCGACTGAAAGCAAGTGCTGGTGGTGAGACGTTCAACTTGAAACCAACCCATCCACTGCAAAGCATGGTTTTACCTTGAAATAAGTTGTCGTCCTTTTATCATTTAAAGAAATGGTTTGAAATAATAAAAAGAGGCCAACAGAAAGACGAGTCAATATTTGGTTGTCGGACCGCAGAGTTTCATTTCTCATTTCAGGCCTGACTTTACAACTGGATTTACAGCTGCCTTTTCTTTTCTAGTAAACTTAAGCTGAGATTTGTCTTAAAGCTTATGGTTGCCATGCTACAGTGAAATTGGATTAAAATTATTCTCCATAACCCTTGAGGAGTGAAAGGACAGTAACTGGCCTTAGAGCTCGACAAACACCAAACTGATGGGACAGTTTTTATTTAGTCAGTTTTAGCCTTTTGATTCTCATTTAGGCTTGAGTTGTGGATCCAACTTGAAGGCACAATATAAAACATTTGTTAACTTGGCCTAAGCTGGAGAAAATATTGTATAACTGATGCACATTAAAGTATCAGAACAAAGCGATAAGACGTGTTATAATTCCTTCAGTTCTTTTGGGCTTGGTAAGTTCTGCATGCATTTATGTGTTTTATCTAAATCAATTGTTTCATCATTTTGAAGTTGGGTTTTATAAAAAGGTTATGAAGAATTAATATCTTACCTGTTGTAGATAGCTCTTTGAACAACCTCAGTTTGGAGAAAGAGAGCGTGAGTCCAACAGGGCTGATGCTGCTGTGAGTAAAGTGGATTTGCAGCTATCTTAACACAGCTTCCAGGTCCAAGACATCCTAGTAGTTAATTTGATTGATGCCTAATTAACCTTTATATTGTTGTCAGATTTATATAACATGATGATTCTGACAAAAATAATATATTTCTCTCACATGTAGAGCCCTTTGCTGCACCTGAAATGTTCCTTCTCTCTGCCTCAGCTATTTTAAAAGTATACTATTGTGGATCAAAGAAACTGTCCAGATGATTCAACTGAGTATTATTGGAGTTGGTACCTGGATTATTGAACATGAACTTTCTTGCCTTGAACCACTTTGGCTGTGGCTGCCTGCCTGGGAGGAGTCAACGAGGGACAGGACGGCCCACAGAAACCATCTTGGCTCCAGTAAACTGGTTGGTCCACTTAAGGTGTTTACTGCTTGGTGGGGAAACAGTTTGCTGGAACTCCTCTGACTGATGAAGCCCTCTGGATGAAGGGTGAAACATTTCTATAAAACATAAGCTGTCCAGATGACCGAGCTTAGAATTATTGGATATACTTAAAAATAGTTTTTTAAGTACAGTATTTTTAAATTGAATTGAATTGAATTTGTGCTTATTAACCTCAGTATTTCTGAACTTAAGAACTTGATGGCAGCATAAAAGTACAAGAAATGGCATTCACATGATCATTGTGAAATTGTAGGAGCCTAAAGATGTTTTTTACTTAGTTCTTATCAATTATCTTTTTGTAAACATAACAGACAGAACCAACTGACATAGACAGATAATAGTCACAATCGTATAAAAAAAACAAAAGTTACAGCAACGTGATAGTAGTCAGGATTACACTTTAGAATTTGAGCAGCTTGCAGTTTATCATTTCACAGGGCTGAGACAGACTCCGTCAACTAACTCACCTCAAGGAATCTAGTTTATTTACCCCATCTCTACCTGTGGAGATCAACTTGCAGCCTCAGCGTAAACATTAACCTCTTCATTTTGTGGGTTTCCTCAAGCAGTCAGTCCTCCAGTATCGGTGGGTCAGGCTGAAGCCATTTCCGAGGAATTGCTTTTTTTGCTACGGCACTTAGGATTTTCAGTAAATATTTGTCATTCGTTGACATTCCATCAGGAGCATCACCCAACAAAAGTGACAAAGGAGCCTAGAGATGTTTTAAGATCGGTGAAATGAACTTTGGTCTTGGCTGTTTTCAAATAGGCTAACCATCCATCCATTCTCTTTACCCGCTTCTTCCTTTTGGGATCGAAGGGGTCGCTGGTGTCCATCCATCACTATGTGAGAGGCAAGGTACACCCTGGACAGGGCTCCAGTCCATCTCAGGGACACATATAGAGACAAACGAGACAAACAACCATTCACTCTCTCACACCTAGAGACAATTTAGAGTTACCAATCAGCCTAACATGCATGTTTTGGTCTGTGGGAGGAAACTGGAGCACCTGGAGAAAATCATGCAAAGTCCACCCAGAAAAGTGCTGTCCCACAGATCGGCTGACCAGTCAAATTTAAACTCTACTTTTCCAAACCGTGTTTTTTCAAAAAGCCATCTACAACAGGAAAGATACTCATTTTTTACAATGTTTCCACAGAACCCAACACTGCCGTGGCTAAAGTATGTTGTCAAGATGAAATAAATGACAGGCTGAACATTAAGCATTTCTCAAAACGATTGAAGTATCCCTTTAAAGTTCATTTGGGCATGTTTAGATCACATGAACTGTATTTTTACGAACCCCCGTGGCTTAATGATACAACATATTAGTTTTCATTAAAATGCTAAAACTAAAACTATTAAAACTATTTTTACAAGATCTTCTTTGAAGTGAAGTCATCTCTGCTGTCTTCCATGAGAATGAATCTGAAGGCTGCAGGCCTAAAATGGAAATTTGTCTTGTTTTCCTGCCCTTTTATAGGCCGCTGTGTTTCGTCTCATGCATATATGCTAATGCACCATTTCCGTACCTCTTCATCAGATCACAGGCCGCGGCGTGACACGGTGTCCGCGCACAAAGCAACTTAATGAGCTTCATAATCCCAACGGGTCTTATCTTATTGAAAAATCAGTGAGCGCATTAATTTAAGTGGCTGCCCAGTAGTGCCTAATATAAACTACACGGCCTGTGATGAAGCATTCAACTTTTATTTAGCTTGATTATCGTGAGGAAAGCTGCACACGTCAAATTAATTCAACTCGTTATGTTTTGGCTCATATGATAACCAACCTAATTTACACAATATTAGTAGTCATTCTGAAAGACGCCGACAGCAACGTGCAGCAGTGAGGGGTCAAAGAGGGATGTCGAGAGAAGATAAAGTACCTTCAGATGTCACTGCCACCAGCAGGCGTTGAGAGAAGTGAACTTGAAAGACCCCTCCTCCCAGCTCGATGGATACACCGAGCCTGATGGAGAGGAAGTGTATATGCCAAATCTGAAAGACACGGACAGAACGGGTGAGAGAATCAAAGTGATGGAGCGAAATGGATGAGGAGGACAAAAGACTGGAAACGACTAATTGTGAGAAAGGAGGAAGACAGAAGGTGACAGAGGGGAGTCTGAGAGTGTCTGATGTGCGCTGAACTCCATCTGAAACCTATCAATCTTTCAGGTCGCTCTTTCTATAAAAGTGGAAAAGCAGCAAAGTTCAGACTGAGCCCGAGCTGCTGCGTTTCAGCTTCAGCACGTCGTTCTTTGGTGGCAACGTGTTTCCCTAACGGAACAGTCCTAGTTTGCTGTTGTATTGATTGAATGTTCATTGTTTATACGTAAAACTAAAAGATAGTCAGAGTTATTTTTTTCTTTTTATTACGGCCAGTAATTAAAAGAGACCAGTAGGAGACCAGTGAAGCAATAAGAAAAATATTTAGAGTTTTTAGAATAGTGCTGGAAATGTGTTGGAGCTGTTGGTTTGGACAAACTCATCAGGATGTGCAGCAAAACTGCTGGCATAGACCTACAGAGCCTCACTGACCTACACAAGGTGAGGTCAGTGAACATGGCCAGGCTGATTCTGGCAGATCCTGATCACCCACTCCATGGTGAGTTCAGGTTGCTTCTATCTGGATGCAGGTGTCTGCTGCTCAGATGTAGAATGAAAAACTAATTCATCCCTACAGTGATCAGGCTTCTCAACAAGCAATGATGATTTCATGTTTAGCAATTTTAAAGTTTTAATGTCATTATGTTTTGTGTGCCTAGTGATGTGAAACAAATTACTCCTTGGGGATAATAAACATTCTTGAACTCAAACTTGAAATGTATTAAGTTACATGACATACAAACGAAGTTATCATCATTTTAACTATTTTAGAGCAGCTTGATTTTACTTTTTACTTAAAATGTTTACAGTTTTAAGTGTTTTTCCTACAAAATGTAATAGTTTGAAAACTGTCTAATGGTGTTTTTACATTTAAAGTGGGTTAGTGTTCATTAGTACTTTAATACACAATATTTAAGCTTCTAGGGGAAAAAACATCTAAAAATGACAATGAAAACTTGAACTATGGACTGATTAGGTATGGACATACTATTAAAGGGATAGTCTGGTCACTTTTGAAGTGATGTTCTGTCAAATAGTTTTCTATAGTTTGTACCTTTTCAGCTGTGACATCAGTCATCACGCACAGAGTACAGAGAAAGAACATCTTCATCCAGGTTAGGCCAGTGGTTAGCTACAAGTGCCAGCTGCGCCCAATCTGCGCCGCTCAGTCTTCCCATCTCAGAGGAGGGGCAGACTGAAATCAGACCGCCTGCTTTGGACTGAACAAGAAGGACATACTGCTGACGCCACACTGAGAAGTTGCTAAACGTCATCATAAATAATGACCAACCACTATCAGTTGTAGAAAATGAAGAATTTCACAGCTTGATACTTGCAGCCAAGATATAGTTTACTCTCCAGGAGAAATTTATCAGTACAACAGTAGACTATCATAAAAAAGCATATTAATTAAAACCTCGAAACATAAACAGCTACATTATAAAGCGATGTAAAATACTAAAAACAGGAACATGTCTGTGCTGGTTTATGCCATGAACTTAGCAGATGTAAAACTATTTAATATTTTATTTATTTCATTTATTCATTCATTTAAAAGAGAGAAAATTAAACAAATTCCTCAAAAAGAAAACATTGAATGAAGAGTGCAGAAAGAAGAAAAAAAATCATATATTACCCCATTATTTAAAAGAATATACAAAATAACTTTAAACAAACAATCACTGTGATGGAATTTAATCGTAACTTTGAAACTTATCCATCATTAATAAAACTTACCTCAAGTTGCCTTTTTGGACATGCACGCATATATGTGTACACATTGTACTTGAGAGGAGATTATTACAGCCTCATATACTTTGTAAACTCAATGATGATGATGATATCAGAACTGGATCGGTATTGGCCGATATCCAGATTTAAGTATTGGGATCGGAACGCAAGTAATAAAATGTGGATTGGCACATCCCTAGTAATCATATAATTGGATCGTGGTTGATCCTGACCTAATTAAAAGCCCGAGACTGGCCCGGCCCATCCATTATTCACATTACAACGGTCCTACCCTAATCCGGGCTGGGTTTCAGTTTCAGATTAGAAATGACAGCTCTATTCCACACCTAAAGAGGAATCCAGGAGGGAACCAAGGAATCAGGCAACTTGAGAGAGCGAGATATTTCACTGTGAAGAAGACCAAAAAGTAAGTCGTTTTAAACACTTACAAATCACAAGAGGCTAAATGGTTAAGTCACTGTTGCAACTAAAGGCTCCAACAGAGAACTGGAGGTAGACACAGCTTTAAGAAGGGTTGAGCGGATTTGATGCCACCTGCTGAAAGCCTGGCACCTGCAAACAATAAAATACCCGGCAGAGGGAGACAGTACCACAGTTTCTTAGAGTCCCTCCCTCTCAAAGATTGCCTCTCAGTGATCTCATCTGTTTCTCCGGATGACATTTATAGAAAGACGTGACAAGATCAGGATCCAGGATAAAAGACTGGAGAATCCAGGGTCACTCCTCTGGTCCATATTCCTCCCAATCAACAAGGCACTGGAGGCCTCTTCCACAGCAACTAACATCAAGGATGTGACATTTGCAGGGTGAATGTTGAAGACCTGAGACAAGGGGTGTTGGTTGGAACGCAGCGACTGCTTTCTGTCACATGTTTTACTTGTGACATGGAATGCTGGGTGGATTAAAATATTAGCAGGAAGAGAGAGCTTCACTACCACTGAGTTGACTATTGCTTCAATGGGATATGGTCAATTGAATCTGGGAGCTAGTTTCCTCAGAGAGTCAAAAATTGATATTCATACAAATGCCCATGCCCATGTGGTAGTTGAGTGCCGGAGTGCAGTGTTTGTTGGCCATTCTCAGGTTTTGTTTGGTCCAAGTTTGGTTAACATTCTTCCCCTTAGCACAGACCTGACAAAAACCAGGATGACAGATATTCTTCAAAAATATGGATCCATTGGAAAGTATGAGGTTTCACAAAGTTGAAGACAAAAATACTATTAAGAGGACCAGTATCAGGATTGTGTTCAAATGGTTGAGCATTTCTTAGGGTGTCTTCTATATCTCAAGTAATGGCGTTGATGGTGCAGGATGCAGGTAAGGTATTTTCAGACCTATTGGTGTCCTCCTGTTTACTTGGCTTAGGAGACAACATAATGCAATGGCCCAGGTACTTGTTGCTGGAACTATCCACTCTCTCGTCTTTTCAATTAATCACAGGGTTGTTTGTGATTAGCCATAGGTAACCCAGAATCAGAGGTGAAGAGGACGAAGAAAAAAATAAGAACTCACCCTCTTTGTGATGGTTATCAAAAATGACCAGACAGATTGTGGTGGTTTTGTGTGATGGCAGACAAGGAATGTCCAGATGTCTTTTTGTCTTACACTTCGAACAGGAAGGACAGATTCAGAATGTACCGAGAAGATGAGAGGAGTTGATGTGAGGAGTCAATGAAAGCCCATCGCTAGTGGACCTTGGCATAGTGGAAAGAGGTAATAACAGTGGCGAAATGGTTGGCACAGTGAACTGCAGATCAATAATGTAATGATTTGATGTCAATAGTATGCGACTGCCTGGTTGTGGGATTATATAACAAAAAATTTTAATTACAGAGGGAATATCCATGATGATCCACAACAACTTTGCTTTTAGTATACAAAATGTTTAAATAAAAAGAAAATTGCTAATCTGTGTTAATTCATTGTTTTATAATAGACATGAGGGAAACTCCCATCACACGCTAAAAAAACAGCTTTAACTTGTTGTTAGGATGTTGTTAGCTGAGCTTTTAGCCCAGAGGAAAGTCCTTACAGCGGGCCGAGGCAGCACGCATGCTCTTTAGGTGAAGGTACAAAATTCACAGCGCCAACTAATGACCCGGCATGGTACCTACTGCGGATTCAGGAGGGCAGGGGAGATTCCTCCAAATGTATGTAAACACAGAATTCGTCCATGTCAACGCAGATTTTTTCCTCTAATTAACATACGAAAAAATTATGTTTCCCCCCTCCGTGTCCGTGTAAATAGGGCCTTAGTTTGGTCTGGTTGTTCCTGCAACTGTGAACACAACAGGTACCTGAACTCAGCACAGCTATTTTAGTAAACATTATGGTTGTTAAATAAATGTGAACAACACAAAAAAAATTGTTTTATCTGTTAAACTGAATGCAAATTACTTTCAATTAAACCACAGTCTGTGCTCTGTTACCATGGTTAGCCAAAGCTTACTGCTACTTTCTGTCTGACAGGAAGTACCCATAATCATTAATACAGTAGAACCCCCCCAGGAACAAGGTGGATACAGAATGATGCCGGTGCACTCATTGGACAAGTTATTTTAAACCTAGTTACTTGTTAACATATAAAGATTTAAGCATTACTGTCCAACACTTGCAGCATGAAACTTTATATTAGATGAAAGCAGTCAGCTTGGAAATGACCCCCCAC
>JARVLU010000489.1:9459550-9469828 GCA_031762415.1 Simpsonichthys santanae
ATATATACTGTATATGAATTTTATGTGTTTGAAAATGGATTTACAGGTAAGAATCCAATTAAGAGGGGCAGCACGATCAGAGCTGTTGCCTTTCAGTGAGCAGATCGCCCCGGTTCAAATCCTGACCGGGGACTATTCTGGGCGGAGTTTGCATACTCTCTTTTTCTCTGAGTATTCCAGTTTCCTCCCAATGACAAAAAACTTGCATGTTCATTCAACCTTTAACCTTTCAGATTAATCCCATTGAGCCTCGGGCTCTCATTTACAAGCGCGACCTGATTTCTTAACATCGAGTGATGACAACAACGACAACAATAAACAGTCACAAAATAGGCATACAAAATTTACATTTCTTAAAAACAACAACAAAACGACTCAAAACAAAATAGCAACCAAAAGGAAACATAACGGAAAAAAAAAAAAAAACTGATTATATACAGTACATCTCCTCCTACATGTCTCTGCATGAGTGCAGCTACAGCGTGCGCTATCAGGACATTGTTACCTGCAGTGTTCCCTCAGTGAGTACTGAACTTGGCAAAAGGGCCTTCTCCTAATCTACTCCTGTTTCCTGGAATATCTTGAAAAAAGATCTTAAGCTCTCGACCTTTACCTGTTTAAGTGATTTCAAACATCTGTTGAACTCCTGGCAAGGACCAATGCAGACATGTTCCTGTTTTTAGTTTTCTACATTCACCTTATAATCTAGCTGTTTTTGTTACTTTTTTGTAATCTTATTTTAATTTGTTAAAAATAAAAAAATAAATCTGTATGCCTCTTTTATAATTGCCTATTGTTGCTGTTGTCTATTGTTGTCATCCTTCTTTTTTGAAATCAGGTCTCTCTTGTAAATGAGTCCTCGAGGCTCAATGGGATCAAAATGTCTAAATAAATGTTGAATGAAAATAAGGTGGTGTAGAAAACTAAAAACAGGAGCATGTCTGCATTGGTTTTTTTCCAGGAACTTAACAGATGTTCAACAGATGTTGATTGGCAACTCTAAATTGTCCCTAGGTGAGAGTGAGCGAGTGAATGGTTGTTTGTCTTGTTTGTCTCTTTGTGTCCCTGTGATGGACTGGAGACCTGTCCAGGGTGTCCCCCCGTCTTTTACAGTGATGGCTGGACATGGGCACCAGTGACCTCCGTGACCCGAAAAGGAAGAAGCGGCCTCATCTACCACCTCATCTACACCAAATGAGTTAAAATCTAAAAACATCTGGATAAGTTACTGTTGATTTCAAACGTTAATCTGTTCTTGATATATATCTAAGGATTTTTGTGAGTTTAATTGAAGTTCTTTAAATGTGTTTGCTAACAGATATAGATACAATCACTTGCATATTAACATGGGTATGAATGTTATTGCCCCTTTTTGCAGTTGAGAATAATAATAAAAAGGAGAACATCTGTTTATAAGACATATTTTGAGTCAGTATACCAAAATATATTTAGACTTAGAAACTAGTTTAGTTTTGATAGTTTATTTCTATTAAAGTGCCAGAATTCCTAACGATACATCTAAATATTTGTATAAATTAAGATAAGTTTATGGCTAAAACCTAGTATAATTAGGTAAACAACACAATTATTATAATTTGATTGACCACTAATACTTTTGGACATAACTAAATGATTCATGTCATGGCAGATGAGTGCTTCTTGCCCAGAGTGCTGGGTTAGTTTTGAAAAGCTTCTGGCAGTACCCGGTGGGCTAAAGGGGCAGGAACATAGGGTCGTCCATATGGGGATTTCCTGTTCCATGTTTCTGTTGCACAGAAGTCATCTCTCACATGTCTCCCTCGCCACTCTGCAGCAAGTGTCAGGCAGATGGAGGTGTCTTTGTCTGCTCGCGCTGCTTCCCTCACGCTCCCTGTTGCCAAGACACGGAGTGGAGAAGAGAAAAACAGTTACGCTGCCACTCCGCAGGACCATTCATTGACTTGCCTCATACCAGTGCCATGAAAACATTCGGCTTATTTTTGCATGAAACAATGGCGCAGGAAAGAACAAAGGCATTTGTATGGAAAAAAATCAGTTCTAAAGTGTAACACAAACGGGCACTTGCAAGTGCACGCCTATGGTCCATCTACTCTCATGCATCGCTAAACGCTACCATCTATGTTGGACCTTATGCAATTCTTTAATTTCTTTCCACCATCCAAGTCTAAATATTTCTCATAAAGGCACAGTGACACATTCACACACAAAAACCACACATTAGCACACACTCACACACTGTACACTTAGCACCAGTGCCAGTGCTTGTGTTCTCTTGCTAACAAATGGAGCGAGGCAGCCGGTCTTTCTTCTGTAACCTACTTTTACTCTCCCCTCTTTTTCTTTTTCACTTGCATCCTCAACTCTCAGAGGGAGTGCATATCCTTGGTAAAGCCAATCTCTGCTTCACAGGCCACAAATAAGGGCTGTGTTTAGTTTTAATTTCCAATAGTAGATTGTAAATAGGGTCTTGTTGTGGATGGATCGACAGGTCCCGCAGTGGTGCGTGGGTTACACTTGTGGGATAATCTTTGCAAAGAGAACCCTTAGGACCTCTTCAGGGATTATTTAAATAATATTCTCTTCCTGAAAAAAATATCTTACAGCTTTAATAAGCTTGAGGAAAGCAGGAGGAAGAAGTCACATGGCCGCTTGGATATGTGGTGCAGTGAATGAGTGCTGACGTGCTCAATCTTCCTCAGAGCTGTCAATCCGTGGAAATAGCGGAGAGATTTTGGATGCTTTTAAGAACAGATGGACAGAGGGTGCAGACGACGCAAAGACGGGTTGAGTTTCAGAGAGAAAGAAAAGACTGATAAACAGGTACACACGCAAAAATAGTGTGTGGTGCCCACCATGCATTGATAGCTGACTGGCATATGGGAGAAACACAGGGGTAAGGGAGAAGAGGGAAAGAGCACGCTCAACATATTCCAGTTTGGCTCTGTAACACATTTTCACACACAGCTAACTATGGTGGTGAAGATGAACCGATTTGTACCAGTCCATGGATGTGCACGTGCACAATGCATTTAGGTTGGTAGGGCCATGTGCCATTGCAAGTTTGGGATTTAATCTAAATGTGTGCGTTTCTTAGCTCTGCATCAATACAACACAATATATTTAATCCTTTGATTGTAAGTGTGCAAACAGATTTGATTCAACAAGTCTCCATAAAAAAAGATAAGTGTTACGTTTGTATAGACAAAGATCACTACATTCACTTCTTTTTGTTAATTACTTTTATTCTGGTGCCATTCCTGCTGTTCAGCGGTAATAGTTTTTGGTTAGTGATGTCTAGTGTTAAAGAGGTGAACTGCAGCAGCACTGTTATAAACAGCAACACACACTCTGAAAGTGTGCTTCACCCAGCTCTAAGAGATGAACTACTTTGTAACAGTCCAGGGAAAATACATTTAGTTTCAAAAAGTAACATAAAAAATATGATTTATTTTTTATAATACTGTATAGAAAGTGCCCTTTGCTGCCCACTGATGCATTACTAAACATGTATTAAACACATGTGCAGTTGTTAGTTTTTTAATTTTGCAGTAGGCTTCATGTTTGTTTTATTGTGAGTCTTATGAAAATGTTTTACAATGTTCAAAGACCCGTTTTCAAGCAGTCTTGTTCACTTAGACACAAAGTTATTTGTTAGAATACCTGGCATAGAATCATTCTTTTGCATTATTATATAGTATTGACCATTAATGTGTTGACTCAAACTCATTGTATCACAATCAGGGGCTGGATCACATTGTACTATGCTCCTTATGTGTCTTTGTTGTATCAGATCATCATCAGTACCATACGTCTCGGACTATAATTCACAACCTTTTGCATAAATTAGCAAGTCCTGCGACTTATAGTCTGAAGTGACTAATTTATGTTTGTTCCTCATATTTATAACCAAATTTTTGGCTGAGATCTGATGATTTCATTCATTCTGACATGGAAAATATGAAACACTAGCATTTTCAGCCGCTAGAGGGCACTCGAGCTACATGGCAAGTCAATTGTCTCATTAAGATAAAAGATAGATAGATAAAAGTTGATATTAATGAGACACTTGGCTTGCCAAATAGAGACACTTTCGTCTTGCTCCAGAACCCCTGGAACAAACGTCAAATCACATTGATTTTGCCGCGCCACCCAGGCGAAATGCAGCTGATTTGACCATTAAAGTGCATTTATTAAGGAAAAGTTCAACTGAGACACATCTTTGCTGTAAAGTCGAGCAAACAAATAATTGTTTATAAGGTGTTATTCTTTTTAAATTCCTGTTAAAGTCCTCCCGTGCACGTTCCTGCGGCCGCCATTTGGCAGCCAATCGATTTTTGGCACAACACTGGCCTGTGTTTCCGGTGGTCATCGGTGATGCAAAATAGATGTGACTTTTAAGGCGGAAAGTACAATAAATGAAGAAAAGTATCTAAATGTTCACTGACCAGTGAGGCACAGTCACATCATACTTCAAGATGTTATTTTTGACTTGAGTTATTATTGGGATTGTGTAAGCAACTTTGTGCAGGATTGAAACAAACCCTAAAGAACAAAAAGAAAATAAAAACTAATTATGATGATAATGTCATTGTATGGGAAAGTTCTAAATGTTATGAGTATGGAAGCTAAACATATAATATCTGATGATCGTGTTATTAGGCTGTAGTGCTTCGAGCCATTTCTGTGAACCATGTACTAAGGGGTTATTTGTACTCCTGCATCCCATACCTCCATCTTGAAGGTCACCATTTGGTCATTAAAAAATAAGAGCATGCTAAGATCCCTCTGTGAACTGAACGTTCACTGTAAAATCAATTGTGTAGTGTATGGCAGGGCTATTCACCTGGTGGGAAGTGGCCCACATGTTATTTAAGTCTGGCCCAGCAGTGAGTTCATTAATAAAAAGAAAATGTATCAATCAGAAAATAAATAAATGAATTATCAGAAAATATCAGTGAGAGAGACCTTTAAGCAATCTGAAATAGCAAATAGTCAAAGGTATTCGTTGTGGTTATGTACCCACCTCAACTTTTGTTATTTCCACAAGCAAACTGAAGAAAACTTTTAGGAGTGTCCTCCTGACTGCAGTCACTGACTTCCACAACATAACCCAATGCCAGACCACTCGAAACCCTGATACATTGTTTCTTGTCTAAACACTCAGTGTGTTCCCCCTTATCAACCTCAGACTCATGGTGTCAGTTTGCAGCCAGTAACAGACTTAAACAGAAACGCCAAAGCAAAACTGAAAAGGAGGCCATAACAAAAACAACTCATTTCTGCACTGAAAAATATGGTCAACCACAAAAAGGATGTACTGAGTGAATTCAGCATAATGAATGAAAGAAGGAGATGCTCGACACGCATCACGCTCACTTTCAGCCCAGCTGAGTTCTGCTCCGCCTCTTACGGTTCCGTTCAAAGCTCACACCTGAGCAGGACGTGGACACTTCGCCTGTGAACCGTCTGAGGAAGAACGGGTCTGTTCGGCCATTTTATTTTAAATGAGAACTGGTTCTTAATGGACCCACCTGGAACAGCAACGTGTTGGTCATTCAGGGAACATTAAAAATGTCAACATGCTTTATTTGAAATGTGTTTGGCAAGTCAGAGATGACGGAATAAAATATGTGTTGAACAGGAGGCATAGTGTGTCATTTGTGTTTTTAATTTTGTTTCACAGAAGAATATCATTAACTTTATTGCAGGAAATAAATATTGAAATGTTTCTTTGAATTACATTTTGAGGTTCTGTTTATTGCACTTATGATTCAATGCAGCAAAATTTAACACATTTCAAAGGTAACAGATCATTGTAATACCAGCTTTATTTACATAATGACTCTAATTGCTGGGTGTCCGGCCCCCAAGCTGTTGGCTTTCAGTAACTGTGGCCCCCTTATTTATGGAAAAATATAAAATAAAACTGGCAGCTATGCTGCTTATCATAATTTCATCGTAAAATGGTACAGTATATTTTTGAAACTTTAATCGAGGGCTGTTCTTTGTTTATGCTAAATTATTTAAAAAAAAACACATACACTGTAAATCTGTTTATGTAATTAATAAGCATGAACAACTAATAATTTAATCAATCTGTCAAAAAACAAAACAAAAACAACACAACGCAGATGAAACATGAGACATATTAGTTTTGTTTATTATTAAAAACTTCAAATTCACAGTAATTCATTGGTAGTTGTGAATGCAAGAATTTTCACAGTAAAAACTATGATGACAACGGAGCATAAGCGTTCACTGCTCAAATTAAACTTCATTCCTCGTGTGAGTTGAACAGTGACTGCTATGCATTTTTTACCCTGCTGTTGGATGATGGCTGCAGAGGGATAAGCAGTGGGGAAATCCTCCTACCGCCCTGCCTTGTCTTTGCAGGCCAAAAACAGCCCCTCACAGCTGTGCGTCGATGCTTTAACCTGCCAGCAGTTTATCCAAAGGGCCAGGTGCAGCAGACAACAGCTTTTACTGACAAAGCTTCTGTTATCAAAACCAAACTGTTGGTCAGAGAGTCCAGCTGAAATAATACAGAGCTTCTTATTAAATTAAGAGTCAGCAATTAAAGTTCTACATTTTGTTATTCTGATTGTTTATTGGTAAATTGAGGCCCTGGTCACGCACATGCTGAAATTTAACAATGAAAACACTTTTTTTTTTTAATGCATGTGTTCATCTTTTTAGTGCATCTGTGTGAACTTGATAATCTGAGATTTCACAGTGATGTCGCGACCCACTTTACCCACAACTGCTCTGCACTGACCGTTGACAGGAACCACCACAATACTGAAGTGAAAGCAGTGGTTGAGAGGACATTTCAAGAAAGAATATGAGCTGCAATGGGACTGGGAGCATTTTTAGCCATGCTAGAAATGCTCTTTGGTGACATTGTTTACATGAACGCCCCTACAAGCACCCTGCAGATGTTGGATTCTGTCTATCATTGTGCACTAATGTGCTATAAAAATAAATTTGACTTGACTTGACTAAGATTCTTAACTGGCTTTAATTAGCATACCCACCACTGCACCCTGTATTCACTGGAAATCATTAACTTCACACATACTCTCTCACTGGTACATTTTCATCTTTAAATCACTTCTTGGTCTGTTACCTTCATACAGCTCCTCCTATATGTCTCTGTGTGAGTGCAGCTACAACGTGCGCTTTCAGGACATGATTACCTGCAGTGTCCCCTCAGTAAGGACTGAACTAGGCAAAAGAGCCTTCTCCTACTCCACTCCTGTTTCCTGGAATATCTTTCAAAAGGATCTGAAGCTACTCATGACGGAGCTTTAGGGCCACGCTAAAAAAAAAAAATAATAAAAAAAAAAAAAGAATAAAAATTGCATTGCCACGCTAAGAAAAAAAAAATAAAAGTCATAAAATTACGAGAATAAAGTCAGAATAACGAGAATAAAGTCGAATAAAGTCAATATTATGAGAATAAAGTCATATGAGACTTTTTTTTTTTTTACAAGTGTCCTTTAATTTTTTACAAAGCCAGTATGCAGACAGGCAGGACTCGGAGGCACGAGGAGTGAAAATAAATAAAATACCTTAATGATGCAAAATAAAGGTGCTGACGTGGCAGCGACTTACAAAGCGAGAGAACACCATGGAACCAGGAGACAAGACACCAGAGGAACACAGACGATGACCCGTCAATGAACAACACAAGAATGCAGACTTATATACACCCACACACAGTAATTAAACTAAATCACAAACACCTGGACATGTAGACAGGGAAACTAGAACGTGCAGGGACGGGGACTGACCAACAGAGGGTGCCATCCCTACAGCATCCATGACATGACCTGTCAATCATTCCAGTAGGTGTGTCAGCAAATTACCAAGCCGAAGCTAAATGAGTCGTAATATTATCTTAACTCCGACACGGTGAAGCGGTTTACCATATTTTAACTGTGGTAAAATGACGAATGTTTGTTAAACTTTATTGCTATCAATGCTCTTACTCAAAACATGTTCCAATACTGACCCCTACTGTTTTGTTTTTGTGGGTTGCTTCTGGGTTGCATATACATGACGTCATTACGTCACGACTTTGTTTTGTTTCCGTTTGAAAACGGCACTCGGTGAAATCTGTGTAATCTGTTAGCACATCAGCATCAGATTATTATCAATATCAGGACTTTGAACCTGCTGCATACACTAAGGTGGTACGTTCCAGCTCTCGCAGGTAAAGTGCATTTAACTTCGGATTGGTCATTTGCTGACAGGCCTACTGGATTGATTGACAGGTCAAGTTGTGGATCTGACTGGTGGAAAAAAAATAATTTAACGACAGCTGTAAAAAAAAAAAAAGTCTCGTATGACTTTAGTCTCAAAATTCTATAACTTTATTCTAGTAATTTTGTGGCTTTTAAATTTTTTTTCTTAGTGTGGCAATGTAAAAAAAAAATTGCGTGGCCCTAAAGCTCAGTCGTATGACATTGACCTCTCTAAGTGGTTTCAAACATCTGCTAAGTTCCTGGCAAAAACCAATGCAGATATGTTCCTGTTTTTGGTTTCCTACACAGCCCTACAACCTAAAATGTAAATAAATGTACATATTAACATAAACTACACAGGTTGTGTGACAGGTTATTGCACAAGTCTAGTGAGTGACATTGAGATGCATTTTGATGGTAAAATAGATACATAGGTACTTTATCATACTGCATCATACACGATGATACAGCCACATAGTGCAGCAGCAATAAACAATAAACATATTAACTGTTGCAAGCTAATATTAGTCATATTAGTTGTCACAGATGTGGCCTGGTGTAGTTATTTCCAGTTGTTCAGTATTATTTATTGAGAGTTCAGTAATATGACAGCTTGTGGATAATAGCTGCATGATGCAGTGGCTTCGGATGTTATAAGGCCACTAAATGGCCATTATTAGTTGTTATCATCCCCATTTGTAGTAGTGAGACTGTCCCACCTACCTCCTAGTAGGTTTAAAGGAACATTATTATCGTTATTATTGCTGATAATAGGCAGTGTTGCACAAGGGTAAACCAGGAAGTGTCCTTTTTTATTTCAGCTTATGTAACCCTTTTCCTAAACCTAACCTTACACCTGACCCAGAGGACCAATCCTAAACTCAACCCCCTTACCCTTGTGCCTAAACCTAACCAAGACCCTAAACCTAACCGCCAGACCCTTTACTCTAAACCTAACCACATGAAGCTATTATGAGCGCTAACAAAGCTAAAAATGGAGCCTATTATCATTGCTATCAATGCTAACAACGTACCTTTAAACCCACTAGGAGGTACAGGAGGTGCAGTCTGACCGCTACATATGGGGATGATAACAACTAATAATGACAATGTAATGGCTGATAACATTCGAAGCAGGTGCATGATGACAGACTCCTGAATCATCTGCCTGAGGGTAGGAGAAGGAAGAGTCCTTGTGCTGGATGGGTGTGGTCCTTCATGATGCTGCGTGCTTTACACAGACATCGGCTGTGGTAGATGTCCTGGATGGTGTGGAGACTGCTACCAGTGATATCCTCTGCTGTTTACATCACCTTCTGTAGAGCTTTCTGACTGGTGTAGTTCCAGTGGTGCCCCTATAAAAGTTGGTGAGGATGCTGGTGTTTGTACCAAACTTCTTTAGTCTTCTTATGAAGTAGAGTGTGTGGCTTTCTTGACCACAGTGTCTGTATGTAATGTCCAGGACAAATCCTCAGTAATGTGAACACCGAGGAACTTGAAGCTGCTGACCTGCTCCACCTCAGCGTTGTTTATGTTGGTGGTGGAGTGCTGGTCTACACACTGTTTCCTGAAGTCCATCATCTCCTTTGTTTTGCTGACATTCAGAGAGAGGTTATTTTCCTGACACCAGCTGGTCAGTGATTTTACCTCATCTCTGTAGGCACTCTCATCATTGTTGGTGATGAGGCCCAAGATGATGATGTCATCAGCATATTTGAGGATGGGGTTACAAGGACTTAGTGACCGTAAAGTGGATAAGTACTGTACATGCATACAAAACAGCAACCACTTAGTACAAGGCCGGTGTACAACTTTGTAGATGTACAAAATAACCAGCTCCACTATTTTGGATTATCATGTGTTTTTATGGTAACTTTATTGCCATTTGGCTCTTTATAATAATAATAATAATAATAATAATAATAATGCCACACAATGTCATCCATCTGATGTCATCTCCAGCATCAACGTGTGGCATGGAGGCTGCACAGCTGCAGAAAGAAAAGCTCTGCAGAGAGTGGTGAAGGCTGCA
>JARVLU010000489.1:9483358-9498590 GCA_031762415.1 Simpsonichthys santanae
TGACGTCACTGGGGGGCGACGGCCGTATACGCGAAACGCCGTAAACCAAGTCCGCCGTAAACCGAGGACTACCTGTACTGTATATGTACACATTTGCAAAATGCGGCAGCAATGTGCATACCACTTTCTCTGTTACTAACACCAACAGAGGCCAAAGCTCGAACCTGCTTTTAGGCTAATCACCTTTTCTTTACACAGCAATGGGAAAACATACCCAGACAGCTTGTGGCTTTAAACTTTGTAGCATTTTTTTTCCCATTACTGCAGTCTTAACTGGACATGTTTTGCTATAAATGAAACTTTTTACAGATAGTATATTTTCTGTGTCGACTGCTTCAATTTTTATTCTTATGCTCGTTCACCCTGTTCACTTTCTCTCTTTGTGTGCACTCTTAAATAAACTACATGATGCTACCAATAAACATACACATCATTGCTTTATATCAATGCTTTTTAACATGTGGGCTGGGTTTGGACTGACTGGGTATTCAGTCCTGATTCAGTCTGAGTCTTGACTTGGAGAATTGCTGGTCTAGAACAATGGTTCCCAACACATGTCCTTGAGAAACGCCATCCTGCATGATTTAGCTGTTTTTTTCTGCTCCAACACACCTGATTCAGTGATTTACGTGATTACTTCATCAAATGCTGCCGAAGCCTGTTAATCACCCATTCATTCAACTCAGGTATGTCAAAGCAGGGAGCCAATTCAAACATGCAGAACGGTGTTCCTCAAGGACCTGGGTTGGGAACCATTGGTCTAGATCACACCATGGGTATCACATCTGTGCCTAGTTGTCTGCATCACCTTTTTACAATTATGTTTATAGCCTAGGCATGAGGCCAGCCTGCCCAGCTCTGCTTCAAATTCTCAAAAACCAAGTCATGTTGAAATGTTCAGTAATCACTTCATGGGCATGGTGCTATCACACCTACGTTCCACCCATGATGCTTTATTTATTTATTTATTTATTTATTTATTTATTACACCGTCATGGTCAAGATCCTCTGAGCAAGCCAAAGTTTCTCCATTCTCTTCCTCAAGAAACTCTACTCTGCATATGTCAGATGTGTCCCTCCATCAACCGCTCATTCTATTACTGCCTCTTGAATTTAAACCAGGTGTGTTGAAGCAGAGACACCTGTAGACTGTGCAGGGCAGGGTGCTTTGATTATCACAGTGGGGAAACCCTGCAATAACCTTTCAAAAATATGTCAGCACATTGCCAAACACCAGACGTGCCCAACGCTGATCCCTTCATATTGCATGTTGACTCAACGTGCACTTCTATTTGCACACCACTGCAGAGTAAACAGTGGAATGGAAAATACATTCTGCAGTGGACATCCTGCTAAACCAGATCTGCCTTACTGGAATGAATTATTGAAATCCTGTGATTTTATTTTCTACTTTGTTATAGTAAAAGCCCTCCTACAGGATTACCGTACATCCCATACAGGATTACAGTCACGGTCAACAATGAGTAGTTGAAATAGCATCCAAATGAACTCCTTTAGATCTTACAGCTTCACTTTGGTCAAGCTTTTTTTTTTTTTTAATCTCATCAGTCTTTAATAGAAGGGTGGGTTATATTTCTGATGCATTGCGATGTAGGAATGAACAATTATTAATAATTTATAAATGTCAAAAAGAGATTATCATGTAATAATAATGATGCCCTATTACATCTTGCTAAAGGTGTAATTTTAGTGTCAGTTCGGTGTGCACACAGACACAAGTGGGGTTGTCTGTATAGTACTTTAGCTTCTATGAAGTAAAAAAAAAAGACGTTCACAAAGTACATTATATGCAAATAATGTACATATTTCCCCTAAAAGAGAAGATAAACATCCAGTCACTTCCCATTATTTTGACTCCTGTTCATTTAGTTCATAAAATCTTTTTTTGATTGAAAACATTTTTAAACTATACTGTAGATTTACTTTGGACCCAAATGGTTTTTTTTTTAATATTTTGTATTTTGTTGCTTGGATTCCTCTGGGTAAAGCCCAGTGTCTGGGTAAAAGTGGGTCATCTTCTACTTAGTGTTTTTGGTTCAGCTCCAAGAGGCACCGTGACCACACTGAGAAACTCCCACTGCATCCTTTTCATCATCCTGACAGACGTCCCGCCGACAGCTGTCAGTCATCTTCGGTGAAGGGGTTCATGCAGGCATGATGTCATCTGAGTACCCAGTTTTATTTTTTGACTTGCAGCTACAGAGTTTGTTTAGATTGGGTGATTTTTTTTCTCACACTACTCAGGGATTGAGAGAGTGGAGGAGAATGTATTTGCATCTTATTGTTCAATTTTTCTTTATTTATTTCCGCAAAATTGCTTTAAGCGAAGAGTCTCAGATTCATCATTCCTAATTTTGTCCCCCTTGTACTCAGAAGATGTCTGCTATTTTTCAGTAATTCTTTTTTTTCCCCCAGTGTTGTTTCTGCATTCAGATGGATCTGTTAGTGTTAGAAGAAGCTTAAACCGGGTGTCAGTATGATTAACAGAAGGAAGCTGGGCACGTTTTTCTCATGCATGTGAAATGAAGAAGAACTAACCACAAATAACTGCTGAGAGACAATTAGTAATGCACTTTATACACTGCAGCTTAATATAGACCTATAGGAAACATTACTCCCAGTTTCCAATAAAACCATCATATTTACACTGCAACATTCTTTAACGAATCTCCACCCCAACTTGCAATACATATGTAATTGTATGTACTGCCTTTAACATGCATGCATACAAACACACATATACAAAATGTGACCAAAGTAAATTAAGTGGTTGAGGGCTGAGAAGCATTTGTAATTAACAGGAGGGGTTTCTGTACCATTTATGCCATAATCATCAGTCATCTTTAGCTGGTGCACAATAAAATGTAGCAGAATCACAACAAAGGTTAGTATAAAACCAACATTCACCGAAGGAATGAATATCACCTCACATGCCAAAGGTTTAAACAAGAATCTCATACACTCTGTTAGTACTCAGGATATATTATGTTAATGACTCAGCTATGGCCACACTAAATTTTAGCTTGATATTTGTAAAACTGCCAGAGTTCTGCCCACGTTTGTATTTGCTAAATTTGATTGGCTGTGGTAGCCAGGTTGATTTAAAAAAATCCAATAATTATTTTCTAATCTATGTTCCTTGGGGTACACTGTGGGGAGTGATGCATGAATATGGTATTGGGGGCCCATTGCTACAGGCTATTTGGTCCCTATACAAGCGGTGCAAGAGTTTGGTTCACATTCCTGATGGTATGTCGGACCACTTCAGGGTGGGAGTTGGACTCTGCCAGAACTGCCCTTTGTCTCAGACTCTGTTCAAAACTTTTGTGGACAGAATTTCTCGGTGCAGCCAGGGAGTGGAGGGAGTCCGGTTCGGTGGCCTCAGGATTCCATCTCTGCTCTTTGCAGATGATGTGGTCCTGCTGTCGTCATTGTGCCGTGATCTTCAGCTCTCACTGGAGCAGTTCGTAGCCGAGTGTGAAGCGGCTGGGATGAGAATCAGCACCTCCAAATTTGAGGTCATGGTCCTCAGTCAGAAAAAGGTGAATTGCTCTCTTTGGCATGAGGGTGTCTGCCTCAAGTGGAGGAGTTAAAGTATCTCTGGATTTGTTCACGAGTGAGGGAAGAATGGAGCCTGAGATTGACAGACGGATTGTCTGCAGTATTGCAGACTCTGTGCTGGTCCATTGTGGTGAAGAGAGAGCTGAGTTGTATAGCAAAGCTGTCTGTTTACCGGTCAGTCTACATACCCTCACCTATGGTCATGAGCTCATGGTAGTGACTGAAAAAAACAAGATAGTAGATAAAGTCAGTTGAAATGAATTTCCTCTGCAGGGTAACTGAACTCTCCTTTTAAGATAGTAAGAGATGTTCAGTTATCAGGAGAGACTCGGAGTAGAACTGCTGCTCTTCCACATTGAAAGGTGCCAGTTGAGGTGGTTCGGGCATCTGGTAAGGATGCTTCCTGGGCACCTCAGGGGCTTCGGACATGTCCGACTGGGAGGAAACCTCAAGGCATTCCCAGGACAACCAAGAGACCAAGTCTCTCGGTTGGCCTGGGAACGCCTTGGAGTCCTCCCAGAAGAGCTGGAGGAGGTGGCTGTGGAAAGAGATGTCTGGAAGTGCTGCCCCTGAGACCTGACTTTGGAATAAGCGGAAGATAATGGATGGATGGATAGATGGATAATAATTATACGTTTCTTAAAAAATTTGTTACAGGTTTAAGAGATATTTTACTAACAGACAGGGGTGACTCCAGCACATAGCTTGTAAGTTCAAATTGAATTTTCTCAATCTGTGAATGTGCTGAGTATGAGTTTAGGAAGAATCTCAGCTACTACCAAACCAAATCTGAGCACAATATTTGATAAATCGTCCAATTTTGTGTGTTTGTGTTGTTTGCTACAGTTGATTAGGGCTTTTGCCAAAATGGTGAACTATTGTTATTAAAGCCAACAGGCTCCGCAGCTGTAACCAAATTTAATCAGATTTGATTTAATCTTTGCAGACTCACTGCCTTATTCAATTCTACAAAGTAATATAAGGTATAAGAACTAATTAGTCATTTTCTCCTCTGTCTTTTCTACAACAGTGGCATGAAACTCATGAAAGTCTGTGCAGTCAGATCCATGATAGCTTGTGTTGTGAGTCAGTTCCTGGCATTACGCCCAAAAACAGAAAGCACTTTTCTGCTTTGATAGGATATAATGTTGTCCTAAACCAGACAAAATCCATTATGAATGGAGTAAACCATTGAGCTCATGCAGGACATTTTTTTTTTTTTTTTTTACAAAACAAAGTAGTATGCCAGGTTTTATCACGACTGAAGTGGATTTCTATTAAATTTATGAGAGCAATGGCTTAAGTGTAATGACTTAATGCCATTAGCTCCTTTCTGTTGCCGTCTCCCTTCCTGTTTCTCTTACCTCCTCTCATTTTAATAAAAACCTTTCCAGCGCTTCCAAAGCAACATTAAGCAACTTGATTAGTGTTTCTTAATTTCTTCCAAGCCCTGTTGGAAATTTTAGCACTTATTCCTTTGTGTGGCATCACACTGGCTGTCACACTGATGCTCTTTTTAATTGTCTTCTCCTGTGCTTTACTTCGTCTATCAGAGCGTGCATGTTTGTGAGTGGTTTGAGTCCGTGCCAGGGCTAAGTGTTTAATTAGTACCAACACAACTTGCTTTGTCTTGCCATTTGAGCTGTGCCGGTTTGTAAGGCCCCTGAGTGCACCTCACAGCTTAACAACGTGCCACTGAGATAAAACAGAAAGAATTTGCAGAGGGAAATCAATATTCTTCAGTAGAGGCTGAGCAGTGTCCCTATCTCTGCTTGTTGTGGAGCCCCAAAAGGCTGCATGCGAGAACACCCTCAGAATCGAAGAAATGAAGGTAGAGCTGTTTTAGATGCCTCTGCTTTTCTCATTAGTCTCATTTTTGCGTGTTTTCCACCGGAATTTATTTTCTCTAGCGTCTTTAGTGCGTCTCACATGTTCTTTTGTGTCTGCCCACCACCTTTTAAACTTGTTCTATTATCCACCCTCTCTTTCACCAATTTCTTTTATTCCCTCACTTGCTCTTTAGTCCTCGTCTCTTGTTTCTCGTCAAATTACCAAGTGGCTGGATTAGAGCTTTTAACAGAATGCATTCTCTTAGGAAGAACACTTTTGCCTTCAGAAACAGGAGTTTTCAATTATCTGTCAGGCACAGCACAGCAAGAGAACAATTCCTACATTATGTTTTATCCGTCAGCTGTGCTCTGAAGTCAGACTGCAGCCCTGCGAAAGTGCTATCGTTTAACCCTCAGCACATCTTTCCAAATCTAATTATCACTTATTTAATTAGAGGGGAACATTATAGGCCAATTATGAAACCACTATACAAGGATTAATATAAGACATCTGTTACTTCCTACACCATGAGCCGGTAGCAAGAACAGGTTTCACACAGGCCGTCTCGCACAGTGCTATTAAAGAGAAACTGGTTTCAGTAAGCTGGAACAAATACGTTTCCAAGAGATGTGGAGGAACTAAATATTTTAGGTTCTGTTCTAATATCTGTAAGGGGGTGGTTCATAATTTCCAGCATTTTCTCAAGTGTACAGAACATACTGTTTTTGGAAAGACCCTGCCCCCTCTCCAAAATTGAACGGAAAAATGGACTTTCATGAAAACCATTTTATTCTAAGTACTAAGAACAGAGTAAGCTAAGTAAAAACATTAAGACATAAAACCCATACAATATACTACAGTATATGGGCAGTTTATTAAGGTAAAAATTAATGTCATTAAACCTTTGTACAAGTCTTAAAATTGTTTAAAAAGTATTAAAAAAAATTAACAACTTATCTGTCAGATCATGAGTATAAGTATAGTTGAAAGTTGAATGAGTTATTTACTTATTTTATTAATTATAGGAAAATTTGTTTGAATTAGATAAATAAGGAGCACATTTAATAAGATATTCTCTTCATCTGCTACCTTTCATTTTATATTTTATATACAGTATATGTATTTTTTTTCTTTTCCAATTACATACATGTAATTGTTGTATTTAATTACAGTATTGTATAAAATTGTATCAAATAAATAAATAAATAAACATCATGAACCGACAGAATGCCACACTGATTTTTAAAATAAAAAATAAAAAATAAAAGTACAATGCATCCAACATTGTCAGCAATGTTACAAATTTGCTCAAAAATGACTAAAACACATCCAGTATAAGGGTACCCAGTCACATCCACAGTATCAGGTGCCATCAAGTTGATCAGAATTTATTGAAAGTGCATGAATTCCAAAACTGAAATGTCCATAAATCACCAAGGAGCTCATGTTTGAAAAAGTGTGTCCTGCAATGTGGGACTCCCCTCCCTGCACAGTCAAAAATGATGTTTAGATGCTGGAAATTTAGGAATTTTATGAAATGCGTGTCAGAGACACTCCTAAATAAAGTCAAAGTGAAAATGTGATGTGCAAAGCAAAGCGACACACGTTGTGTGTGGCAGTCAGAAGAGCATACACCACAGAAGTAATGAAATGATTAAATGGTCAATCATAAAGGTGGGAGAAAAGCAAAGGATGGCTGTCCGTTGCCAGTCACGTTAGACACAACTTTCGCTACATCAATTACATGATTTGATTGTAAATTAATGAAATGAACCTTGAGGAGGGGTGGGATCTGCCAGCGGTGCACGTCTAAGACCCTAAACACAGAAACAGTCAGGGGCTTGGAGTGTTTCAAGGCTTATTTATGAAAAAGTTGATGTTAAGAAACAAAAGGAACTCGTGTGCTGAGAACTTGGAAATGGCACGAGCAATGCACAACTCTATGTCAAAGTCAAAGTTCCTTTATTATTGTCATTCAGAATGAAATTGTATAAACAATTCTTACATCCAAAACAATTGTTACATCCAGCAAAAGTATAAATTGGAAAGAAAAACAGTAATAAGATCTAATATATGAACTAAGAAATATGCTAATCTAAGAATACACTAAGCACTAATTGTTCAACAATGCGTCGAACAGCAGCTGCACATGTTTGTGTGTTTCCATTGAATGAAGATGCAGTGCTGTTAAATGCGCATTACAAAATTCACAAGTTGTCTTGTGGTTTGTCAATATTTGCTATGCGGCAGAACAGCAACATGTTGATATACAGGGTGTATCAAAAAACTTATTTTGTTTTCATTTTGAGAAGTGTACACCATTTATTGGCCCACTCCACCCCAGTGAATGGTTTGTACCCTTGTCAAACAGTTGAAAATTATGAATTACCATTAATCTCCTATTGTTTCTTTATTGTTGGGAAGATTATCACTGTAGCCTTTTTGACAAAATGATTTGATGAAACAGCTGCACAGTTAGGTCTTTTATTAAAATACTCCTGTTCATATATTACGAATGAAGTAATGTCGTCCAATGCTTGGTAGACATGAAGGACTTCTTATAAAATATGTGTTGGGAATCTCCTATTGAAATCCTGCAGCGATATGGTTGCAAAGACCTTCAGTCACTAATGCATCACACCATTGATTCAAATTGTCAGCTTACCCTTTCATGTATCAACCTTTATGGCTCAGAGGCATAAAAGTGGTGAGTTGACTTCAACTGAAAGGACTGAGATGCGTTATGGACATTTCAGTGCAAGTTTTGGAAGATCGAGGAGGCAGAGGCAGGTTTGAGTTGATCTTTTTCTGTTATATCTGGCTCGCCAAGCGTTGTAGTAAGAGAACCATACATAATACAGCCAGTCAGAGTGATGGCTCGAGGATGGGAGACCAGCCAGCCACAAGATTTAGAGTAACACATTTCTGACACACATCAGCACTGAGGAATTACAATCCACACCTCTGCTGATTCCACGATGTTGGCTTTTCTTTGATTAAAGCACATTGTGGTGGGACGTAGCCAGTTCCATTAGTGTTTTATGACTGGCCAGAGGCATCTCAAAGTAAGACTTGTTTTTGTGACAATAGTCAATTCACTTCCATTTTCAATTCAGTTTATTTACAGTATATAGCAAGTCATGACAGAAGATGTCTCAGGGAACTGTACCAAAGCATTCAAATACATTTAAAAAAGAAGCCAATTAGTAAAAGTTATCTAACTAAGGAAGCCAGCAGATTGCACTGACTCTCCACTTGGTCACAGTTTCCCACTCTGAGCAAGCACAATGGCAACAGGGGAAAGGGAAAAACTCACTTTTAACAGGAAGAAACCTCCAGTAGAATCAGGCTCAGGACGAGCGGCCGTTTGCTTCGGCTGGTTGGGTTTGAGAGGACAGGAAGGAGAAACAAACAAACAGAATGGCAGGTCCAGATTTACTTTCTATTGAAAGAAAGACAAAAAACACATGTTAAAGATAAAAATAATTACAAATACAAAACAGAGTCGAGTAAAGACAGCAGCAGTGTGAAGACGTGCTCAATTTGTCCTCCAGCAGTCTAAACCTATAGCAGCATAAGTAAGGGATTGCTCAGGAAACCCAAGCCAACTATAAGATTTATCCCAAAAAAATATATAGTTATCATTAGTCATTAAATATTTTAAGGAGAGCTTCAGATTAAGTCCACTAGTCAGTTTAACACACTTGTTTTCTGTTCCTGTACATTTTTCTTTGCACTGATGTGGCAATGAAATTGCTCATGGGAACCACATGGGTAGAGCCTGAACATGTAAAAAAAAAAAAAAAAAAAAGGACGTTCACAGAATCACAGAATATGTGCATGTCATTAATTTTATTCTGTATATTGTCCTGTGCAGATGTACAATTTGTGATTGGAAGTAATAGTCAGAAGTCATAGAAAGAGTAAATTAGCAGAAGAAATGATTGGAAAATAACCCTGACAGCAATAAAAGGGTTCATAGCATGGATTGCAACAATAAAAACTAGCTGGTTTGGTTTGAATGTTAAAAAAAACTTTAATACAATCATTAAGAGTTTCATGTGAAACTTCACAAATATGAGCATTTACTGTGTAAAAGTCATGTGAAGCCAGCAAGTGGTTAACAAACTACCTGTGTGAGCGCCTCTTCTCATTATTGTAAAATAAGAAGATTTGCTCACTGCTGTTACAAGCACGTACGAGTACTTTAACTCTTCTGAAGGTTGAACATGCACCTCTCATTTCAGTATCAGCAGATTAACTCTGTGGAGTGTAAATGTCTAGTAGGTTTTGCAGGGATTAAAGGTATTATCTTCACTCTGCCACACAGGGTAACATCTTGAACCTTGGACAATAAAAGCTTCCTCTACTGGTCTGCATGTGTGTGTGTGACTTGCTTTTTGTTAGTTTTTAGAATCTTTTATGGTACAGTCACCTACCATGTCAGGATTGTTAATCCCTATGAGGAACAAAGAACATTCTTTATGCAATAAAATGTCATTAGTGAATCAGGAGTATGGGCTAGGGCTAAGATGTGAATTGAGTTTATGTTACTGGTTATGAATAATGCAAGAGGGTAGGTTTGGGTTGTTCACCTAAGGCTCACTCTGCAGTGGATGATGACTCCACTTCACAACCCACACATACCAATTAGAACTCAGCTAAAATGCATCAAATTTGGAAAAAGCATTTTCAGTATGAAGGCAGTTATAATTCTGCATTACTACTTAAACTCGCCCAATAGTTTTGTTTTCTTGCCATTTTCTTCATCCCTAAAACCTTGTCTTGGTCTCTTCTCTACATAGCCACTGTGGTACAACTCGTTCTGACGCACTTGTTCACACAACCACTGGTATCAAACATATGCTAAGTTGTTTCTATGAACTTGTCATGATTATGGATGTAATCTAGGCATGGTCAGCTTGACCATTACTGATCCATTTTCTGATGACCGGCCATGCAAGTCTGCAAATCCCATGACATAGATACACTGCCACTACACTCCATCCAGGACTTACTGCCACCACTAGGATAAATCACCACAATACAAAAGTTATGTGCATGTGCAAAAGCCATTAAGACCTATTGTGCTCTATTCCATGTGGTGGGGAACCCACTGTACATGAAGACCTCACCAAAACCCTGCAGAGACTTTCCTCATTCTGGTTGTTTTTTTTTTTGTTTTTTTTTACATCGTAGAGGGGTCTTCATCCCAAGTGATGAGTGTCTAAAAAACATAATAAAAACTCTTTAAAAATCAAAATACGCCTCGCTGAAGGCTGTAGGTGAGTGCTGTGTGTTCAGGATTTGTCTGACACCTTAACAAGTTGAGTTTGGCACTTCCGATGGTTTTGGTGACAGTGAACTATTTTCAGTCAATCAATCAAGATTAACAAGTGATGGTTAAGGTACTTTAATGCTTTAGTTATACTAAAAATGTAAATGTTAGGTCCTTTAAGAAGGTATTTTATTAATAATTACAGTATATATGTTAGAGAAGGTGAAGTGAAGCACCTACACCTGCCTCTACCCTCATTTGCCCCACTCTGGGCCCTTGAGCAAGGCCCCGAACCCCCACCATTTGCTCCTCCGGGTGCCCTAGATAGCAGCTCTCTACTCCACACAGAGGGATTGGTAGCTCGGTGGTCTGTGTTTCTGTCAGGAAGAGCATCCAGCATAAAAATAATTGCCAAGTTTTTGTGTGACAGTTTGCTGGGGGTGACCCCTGCTGAAGGGAGCAGCGGAAAAAAAAAAAGTGTGTCCATATCACAGAGCACAATATCCTGGAGGTTTTTCAGTCTGGCTTCAAAACTTGGCACAGCACAGAATCAGTTCTAGTCAGAGTTTTTAATGATATTCTTATGGCCAGTGATTCTGCGGTGAACATGTGGTTCTTGCCCTGCTCGACCTAACTGCTGCCTTTGACACAGTGGACCACAACATTTTAATATCCTGCTTACAGCACCAAGTTGGTATCTGTGGCACTGCACTGAACTGGTTTAGGTCCTACTATTTGGCAGACAGAACCATGTGTGTCAACATAGTTGAATCTGAATCCTCCACTACTCCTCTGTGTTTTGGGGTTCCACAGGGATTAATTTGAGGTACCCTGCTTTTCTCCCTTTACCTGCTTCCTTTTGGAGCAATCCTCAGTAAGCATAGGATCTTTTTTCACTTTAATGCTGATGATAGTCAGATCTGTATGCCACTGAAAAAGTAATGTGCCCCCTAGGCCACTTCTGTTGGGTCTTGAAGACATCAAAGCCTGGATGTCTTTAAACTTTTTACATTTCAATGAAAAAAATAACAACAAAAAGCAGAAGTGGTGGTGTTTGGGCTCCTGTGAACCTTGCCTTCTGGATCTGGGCCCTCTGGTACCTCATGTAAAGAAAACAGTTTTTAACTTGGGTTTTAAAATTGACAGTGATTTTAAATTAGATTCCCAGTTTGGAGCGGTGGTCAAGGCCAGTTTTTTTATCACCTCAGCTGGATAAGGTCAAACCCATCCTCACACAGCAGCAACAGGAAACAGTAATCCATGCCTTTGTCACATCTCGACTGGATTACTGTAACACTCTTTACCTTGGAGTCAGCCAGTCCTCCCTCAGACGTCTCCAGTTGGTCCAGAATGCTGCTGCTCGGCTTCAAAAGTTCAAAAGAGGGAGCACATCACCCCTTCTCTGACTTCACATCAATGGCTGCTTGTTCATTTTAGAGTTCATTTTAAGATTATTTTATTTGTTTTTAAAAGTTTAAATGGTCTTGCCCCATCCTCTACTGCTCGGTGCCTCAGATCAGCTGATCCTGGAGGTGCCGAGGTCCAAACGGAGGCTCAGAGGGGACAGAGCTTTTTCTGTTGCCGCTCCAAGTCTGTGGAAAGATCTCCCTCTTCTCCTCAGACGAACCCATTCACTGTTCATTTTTAAAACTCTTTTAAAAACACATTTTTACTCCCTGGCTTTTAGCACAGACTGAATTTGTTCTGCAGTTTTTGTTGATCTTAAATTTTTAATAACTGTTTTATTTTTATGAGTCTAAATGTTTTTGATTTTATGTGTACAGCACTTTGTTGCAGGTGTGGTTGTTTTAAATTACTTTATAAAGTATTATTATTATTATTACAATATTATTATTATTATTATCATTATTATTTTTATTATTATCATCAGGTTTATTGGTAAATACAGTCAAAACATCCCTTTTAAAAATCAAAAGGGATATTTATTTAACAAAAAATCCACAGCCTTGATGGATAAATAGACAATAAATCAAACTAACAGTAAGGCTAAAATTGAAAAGTTTATCTTTATTAACACTTTTCATTTAATAACGTTTAATTGTTGTTCACAATCGTGTGAACACTGACTTTCTGTTTTAATATTACTAGCAGCAGGGCTGATTAAAAATACAAATTCAAACAAATATATACAGTATAAAGAAAAATTTAATTATACAAATCTCAGTTGCATTAAAAAAACTCTCAGTGAGAGAATTTTCTTTATTACAGCATTTAAACCCTCAAAAAGCAAACTATAAATCATTTACAATTATTTGAGCATTTAAACAGAGTTTAAATGGCTATCATTTTACCCTTAAAGACTGTGACCCTCAAAAACAAAGTTCTTCGTTTGTTAAACAACAACATCACATTTTCTATATGAAACATAAGCAATGGATACAACTTTTATTTTTATGTATTGAGATAGTCTTTTTTTGTGTGTGGCGAAAATATATCTGTTTGAAAATGTATTGTAATTTAGTTATAGTCAACTAAAATAATCATTTTTTTAACTTAGTAAAAATGTTTTAGTCTTTAGACAAATTGTCTTTCATTAGTAGAAGAAAAAAATATTATCCCAGTTCAAAATGCTTGAAATAAAAATAAATTTGTGTTAGCCAAACAACTATTTTATCAATTTCTAACATGAATTGACATGCATGATTAATTTGTCATCTCACGTGTTAAATAGACATTTTATACATTATATTGTGTTTTAGGTACTAAATTGTATTTTGAAAATGACAAAAATAATTAATAACAATAAAAGCTGCTGGAACTTGAATAGTACTTATAAAGTATCAGATTCAACACTATAGAAACAGGAAAGTTGTGTTATGTTGAAAATAGTACATAAGAGTTGCTCCTGCCATGCCGTCTTTTAGCAAACCTTTAGCCCAGTGCATGTCAGCCAGCGAGGCTGGGGTTTGGAACATGATTTTAACCTTGTCCCATTCTCTGCCCTTGTCCGCAGAGAGTGGCCAGATTAACAACAATGTGGGAGCGAGCTCAAACGTTGGCCAACCGCACCCGTACCCGGCCCTCAGCCAGCTGGCTCACGTCTACGAACAGCAGCAGCAGCAGCAGCAGCAACAGCAGCAGCAAAACAAGGACCTGAACAAATACGCCTCGCTGAAGGCTGTGGGTGAGTGCTGTGTTCAGGATTAGTCTGACACCTTAACAAGTTGAGTTTGGCACTTCTGATGGATTTGGTGCAGATGTGGGACAACCTGACAGCGAACTATTTTCAGTTTAATAGTTTTGTGACCTGAATACAAAAAAGGGCAACAGATACTAATTCTCGAGGTCTGAAGAAAGGATGTGACTCACCTGTAGGAGTCTGGCAGGTTCTGCTGTCAGGTGTTATTGATTGCATCGTGCTGTAAGGCAGAACCTGCTCATTGAGCTTTTGGACTGCTGCGCTGTGCGCGCTACCAATTTCAATTAAGTTAGCCAGCAGTGCAGGTGATTAGAAATATTCTCACGTCCTCAGACGTTATTTGGCAGTAGCATCAAAATTTCAAACAAGCAGTCGTTTGAATGCTTCAGCATGTGTTTGTCAGGTTATCTATACCTGAAAATTACCCTGCCCTCGACTGATTGAGAATTTGCTATGCCACATATTATTTATTGATAGATGTAATTATAAACAGTTTCACAACATATTTAATGCATCATGCTATTAGAGAAATGACTGTGTTGATCTTGGCTTTGCAATGAAGATAACTGCTTTGAGCAGCAAATATAGAAATATGCTGTAGAAATAAATTCTGTGTGAAGTAAACATGCTATGTCCTGTGCAGTATGCTGCATGTCTCATCCTTAGATATGTTTAAGGGATAATTGTACTTGCCAGTGCAAAATCTGGTTCTGTGTCCCAAAAGCAGGAAGATGCTGTGCAATATTGGTGACGGTTGACATTAAAACATGCCTCTACCACACCAGGTTTTAGCTCATTATTTGTAAAATTAACTAAATTATAGACTTTATGTGTTTGCAGAGGTCCATTAGCTGTGATAACCATCTTGAATTGAATTGACTCCAAAAACTAATCAGTTGTAGATGTAGTACAAGTGGTGATTACTTTCTGAACATTTCATCAAAATCCATCCAGTTTCATTAAATGTTTGTTTGCTGACAGTCAAAGATGACTCCAAAAGTTAATGGTAGTTTCATACAATGATTATATGATAGTCAGAACTTACAGTGATCCTTCATCTATCGTGAGGGTTATGTTACAGAGAACCCTGCAGTAAGTGAAAATCTACACCAGCATTATATTTATTTTACTATTTTTATATATTTAAGGCTTAATAAACCTTTCCCACACTCTTAATGGCTTTTCCCACTCTCTTATAAACACTTCATGTGATCTTAAACCCTTTGGTGATCGTGACGAAGATGATGATGATGAGATGAATGTACAGTAGTGAAATATTGAAGTGCAGGATGCTGTTCAAAGAATGAGGTTAGCCAAGAAGAAATATGACAGTGAGAGGACTGAAGAGAGGAGACAGGAATATAAGGAGATGGGACATAGAG
>JARVLU010000489.1:9510590-9534963 GCA_031762415.1 Simpsonichthys santanae
TGCTGATCTGTTTCATGTTGCTGCTGATCTGTTTCATGTTGCTGCTGATCAGTTTCATGTTGCTGCTGATCAGTTTCGCGTTGCTGGTGATCTGTTTCATGTTGATGTGTTCATTCATGCTCATTTGCTCACACAGACTCGTGTTCATGCTCCCATTCGGTGTATTGTTTTTATGCTTTTAGTGCTTAGTGTATTTTTTAGTTGATGTTTTTCTTAGTTCATATTTTAGATCTTAGCACTGTTTTCTTTTACATTTTATTGTTGGATGTAACTGGGACCCTGTGTACATAATCTCGTTCCCCCACATGTGGTGCAAACGGCAAGAAATAATATCTTAATCTGTATTTATCTGTACAGTATAGTGATGTCACTTAACATATCCCTTACACATGCTACATACACACGTTACAATTACAGAAACATAAACATGTTTTTGGCACTAATTTAACCTCATTCCTCACAGTCCGACTCATTTCCAATCTGTTTGTTATAAAATGTTTATTTATGGTTCGGTTCAATTTTGTTGCTAATGCATAAATATACATAAAGGGACAGGGAACACAAATAATCAGTCTTTCAGTTTAAAATGTGTGTGTCGGCTTTTTATGCACTCTGGACAGAATCTAAACCAGTACTGTATGTGTTTTTTATTATTATTATTTTTTTTTTACAGTTAAAGTTTTTTATTTGCAATGAAAATAAAATGGGTCAATTTTCAATTTAATCACAAGTACTGAGATTCATTTGATCATTTAGTGTTGAATGAGCATATTAACTCAGGACAAGTGGCCTGTGGTTGACGAGGTGGAGACGATGACACACGGCCACAAACGACCGTGAAGTCTTATGTAATTGTTGAATAACGGAGCTGCAGGAGGACATCGCCTCTGAATTGTGAGGGAGTGTATTTTCAGGGATCACATGACCTGCTGGCACACTGTGATGTGTGCTTATTATTTGATTTGATGTGCCCAGGGCCATTCTTTTGAAACGTCATGTTAACTGGCCCTAGCTTTACAGAGGGAAACCAGGAGGAGCCATGTGCTGGTACCAGTTCAAGTCTTCAGTTTGCTGTGCTTCCTTGCAACTGGAGCCTTTCATAGGGAGCTGGCTGACAGGCCGGATATTTTTCATTTATGTCTGAGTTGTGCCATGCTAGCTGTTTATGATGCCCAGATACAAAATGCTTCTTCAACAACTCATTTCTTGACTTTAAATTTGATATTGAACCACTTTTTAAAATGTTAAGGAAGAACTGTAGATCAGTTCCTGCTGTGTTATCATCATTGACACTTGTTGCCACTTCTTTTTCCTTTTATTACTAACCCCAGTTTGATGACCTACGGTAAATAAAAAAATGTATTGGTTGCCTCTACCTTGGACACTATTACACCTGTTTTAGTTTCCAGCAAGTCATGACTCAGAGCATTGTAAATCAAATCTAAATGGACAACCAGCTCATTAGATCTGCATTATTTAATGACCATTAAAATGCTGTTTTAGGGGACTTCAGTCAGTCAGTTATGCAAATTACACAAATATGAAATGAAAAAATAAAAACATGCAGTTGGTCTATAAAGGCTGTATGGCCTCTCTGAGAAAAGCTGTTTTATCAGTGAGTGACTTACAGGTTTGTCAGATGTGTGAGTTATTATTCAGTAGTTGTCTTCCTGAGACAGGGGGACACAGGATGTTATTGTTTTTATTTATATTTATTTTTTATGAGCTTCTGTAGAATGTGAGCGTGTAGGTGTTGATGTGCGTTTAATATTACTGTTTTTGTGATCTGCTGTGGTTTTGTTGGGAAGGTGTAATCTTCAGTGATAGTGCTGGACGTGTGAAGAGCAGTAGATGTCCACGCTCTCAGTCATAGCTCTGTTCTCAGTCACACTGATCTGCAAACACATGCTGTGTGTTTCAGTTTGTGTTTAGAAGTCGTTAGAAAAGAGGAAGAGCTTTTAGTGCCTCACCGTTCTCTTGGAGATAAAATTGCACTGGATATCTTCAAAAGACAAATGTGTTGCCACGACAGACCATGTTATCAGATGAAATGTACAACCAGCCAATAATGAATGTTTTCTTTACCATACATAAGAAAAGAGAGAATAATTGTACTGCAGCCAACCACTAGAGGGTGCTGGTCCCTCGTGGCTTCAGCTTCATGTTTACAGTCCTGTCTTTAATCATAATGTATCTTCATGTCATGGTCCAGAGTGTGGAAATAAAATAAAAAGCACACACCATGTCTTTATGGGGACCAAGATGGTGTAGAGGCAGGGCAGACGGCTTGGGACTCGAAAGACCCAGGTTCAATCCCCGGTCACTACATACCTTGTGGTGTCTTTGGGCAGCACACCCTATCCCCAATTGCCCCCCGGGCGCTTTCAATAGCTGCCCACTGCACCACCTGGTGGTGGATGGGTTAAATGCAGAGAGTAATTTCGTCCTTGTATGGCAACATACATTGTGTGACATTATTATTATTATTTTTATTATTATTATATATATATGGACAACCACCATGCCATTGGCGTGACAGTTACAACGTTTGGACTGATGAACAGTGTGCTATCTTTGTTGGCCATATTTAATTTTTGTTTACCTTTTTGTACAAAATATGTGTTGAGGATGATTCTTGGCTACTACCATACAAAATCTTAATCTACATTACCTACAAATAAATTAATTTAAGCTGATAAAAGCACAATAGATCACATAAACTGATAAAAGATCTCAGCTTTGTTGAAAAATTTATAGCAAAAAAAGTACAATAATCAAAACAAATTATGTTGAAATAGCTGTAGGAAGCCTAAATAGTGTAAGTATACATTGGGCTGTCATTTAATCACACAGCAATTAAGCTAGTTTTTACAATTTGTTTATTTTCTATTTTCAAATTTAACAATGTTATACAGTTCTGAAGTGCTTTGTGTATCACGTTTAGGCCAAAATAAAAGACGGCAACACTACATTTCTGTACTGTAGCAAAACAGATACCTTTTAATTTTGGAACTTTACTCAACTTTATATCTGACACGTAGTCTGTGGAACACTGCTTATTTGAACTGGATGATTCAGACAGTAGCATTTGACTTTAGTTGCCAGTTAGTAGTTCAGAAACATTACCATAATATGCACAGTGTACATGGCCTGCTAGCCTCCTCACTGGCAAGAGGTGTTTGTTTCTCTAGCTCTTCTATTATTAATTATTATTGTCTGTTTGAAATAAGACCATAAAACTAGCATCACCTTTTCTGTTGCACCAAAGATGTTGTGATTCTGAAACAGAGGTACACATAAAATTATAAATTATGTCCATATCACATTTGTATCTGCAAATCTTAAATTGATGTGCTCTACTTTTGAGCAGATGCTTGTAAAAAAAAAAAAAAATAAAATAAAAAAAACTGTGGCTTGAAAGTGGAGTGCCTGGAAAAACAATCAAACAAATTCTAATTTCTTCAGTTGTCAAACAGCTCATGAATCACGCTCATCTGCAGTTATCTGTTTCATGCATACTACAATAAAGGGGAAAACCAATAACTAGAATAATATTTTCTTTCATTGCACCTGTTACCTCGCCTTGTGGCAACCTGTTTGTGTTTGTGGATGCCTGAGGCCAGTGCAGCAGTGAAAACATTAAGATAATGTGAAAAGAAAAATCCTGTTCCCTAAAGGAGTTTTCTTGAAGCAGAAGACAAACTGCCAGAATGAAAAAAAAAAAAACTACAACAAAAAACTTGGGTGTTCTTAGGGCAACGTTGTGTATCGAGGTCTTAAATTGTTTTGGTTGCTGATGATGAAGATGGAAAAATAAACAATTGACTACCTATAGGCTATAAAAGCAGTGTGTAAACTGACATTTTGTTCTAAAAGTGTGTGGAAATCATATCAAGTACACTGTTTCCATTTACCGTGATAAAAGATGCAAGAGTATTGTCTTCAAAAAGAGAGTTTTAAAGATTTCGATGAGGTTACATTTTGAACATTTAATTTCAGCAACTACATGCAATTCACCTACCAATATTGTCTTGTTGTTGTTGTTTTTTTTTCTGGCTTGTTTTTGAATCAACATTTTGATTTCTGCTTTTTATACACATCTAAAATGGTGGTCATCCTCCATTCAGCACTCCTCCATAGTCTTCTCCCTCCCTTCAGTTTGCTCTTTGAACCTTTACTCTTGGCTATCTTTTCATTCCTCCTGCCTCAGTACCACAGTCATTCAACTTCCAACCTCTCCCTTACTTTTCATCTTCACTTCTTTCACATCATCACCTTTACCTTTTGCCTTCTGCCCTCCTCCTTGTACGACCTCAACTTTCTCTTTTTGCTTCTTTTGTCGTTGTCTCCAATCAGCGTCAGCTCCTCTTCACCTCCTGACAGCCATCTGCTTTCCACCTTAATCTGTCATGCTCCATATCACTCATCAAAAAAAAAAAAAAAAAAATCATTGGAGGGATAATTGTGATCCTCTCCTATTTCTGTTCATATCCATTTCCATAATTGAAGGGAGCCTTCTCTCTTCAGGCTCAGACCTGACCGTCACAGTTTTCTTCAAATAAGTTGAACTCAAAGAGACACCTAGAAAACGATTAGAAAGATTAGGTATAAACCTCGAGAACCTTAGATTCCAGGGATTCCATAAGGGAATAATGCAAACATCACGCATGGACTGTGGAAAATGTTGATCTGAGTAATGATGAGAAGTTTGTATTTTATTTGCAGAAAACATGTCTGAAGCACAAACATGTATCTTCACTGTCTGATAACTCCTCTAGGTATGATCAGCACCAGCATCCCTCAAATAAAGCCCCTCACCATTCAGGTTCCTTAATTGCTACTGCCACTTTCCCAATGGTCTGATAAGCCACCATTCTGTCAATCAATATCCAACGCATCTGCTCTCCTGTGCATTTATATAAGGTCACTTTATTGAATTCTAACTGCAACCAAGATAAAACCCACTAATAAAGGTCCCTTGGATACAGGATGCAGTCATCTGCAGCTACAAATGGCCAATTATGGCCAAAACCTACTGTACAAAAGCTCTGGTAAATCTCACAACAGTCGTTCCTCCTATTGCCATATAATTTACTTTTGCACAGAAGGATGGCAAAAGAACTCTGTAGTAAATGAGAAGGAATTTCTGATTTTCCTTTTCCACTTTTGTCTGTTTTATTATACAACAGCAGCCATTCAGTATTGTAATTTATATGGGATGCTGCCTACAGGGTCGAACTTGTCCAGTAGTGGCAGTTATTGTGTGGCGAAGGGTAAAATTATTTCTCATTTAGGCATTGGGCATCGTTCATGAAACACTTCAAGCTTGGACAGAGATGCCTTCTGTCTGACTGTGCAATTCCTGAAAGGTTTGTGGAAGTATTGGGGACTAGAAGTGTCATTTCTAACCCAAACCTAGAGCCCGGCCCCGCCCGACCCTGATTCTGACCAGGCTGGACCAGAGTAATGTGCTTAATGTGTGGGCCGGGTCGGTGTCGGGCTTTTGATTGTGTCAGCGGACGCGCATGGCCGACTATTCAATTATATGCCAACATGACTTGCCATAGTTCACCAGCCACACGTGGCCATTTGACTGCACGCTGACCGGCCTTGAAAGAAGTAAAAAGTTCAGTTAAGCTTCAGATGGACTACTGCCAGCGATCCATCAGCCCAAATGGGCGTTCATTCATTTGTGGCACTCAGCGGACGAGTGCGGCCAACGACCCAAACAGGTGAAATCACAAAATGTCAGACATGTCAGAGCAAGGTCCAATGCAGGCAGAAGCAGGGGAAGCATTTAATGCGCTTTGAGGGCTCCTCGGCTTCAACAACAGAATCAGTACACACTGCATACTTTTGTTTGCTGGGAGAGAACATGTGTTTAAGTCAAATAATTGTGGAGCAAAAACACAAATTTTCTCACTTTCTTTGAAAAAATGTGAGAACAGCTGCTTCACCTGCTCCATTGAGTCTATTCATGGCAAATTTAGCCAAATTGTTTTTCAACAGAATGTGGAAAAACTTTGTGAATTAAAGTCTACGTTTAATTTCCAGTTTCAATTTCATCCATCCATTATTGTTGCCCACTTCTTCTGTTTTCAAGTCGTGGGGGGTCACTGGTGCCCATATCTAGCTATCACTGTGTGAGAGATGGGGGACACCCTGCACAAGTCACCAGTCCATCATAGGGACACAGAGACAAATGAGACAAACAACCATTCACTCTCTCACTCACACCTAGGGACAATTTAGAGTTACCGGTCAGCCTAACATGCATGTTGTTGATCTGTGGGAGGAAAAAGGAGTAGCTGGAGGAAACCCATGCAGCACGAAAAGAACATGCAAACTCCACCCCTGGTCAGGATTTGATCCGACAACCTTCTCACTGCGAGGCAACAGCTCTACCAACTGTGCCACCATGCCACTCAGTGTTCATGTTATTTAAGTGTAAATCCCCCTTGCAGCTACATCCCTGGTGGTTGGCTGCAGTCCTGTGGGCCTCAACCTTCTGACTAAGTTGTACTAGTGTGGTCTCCTTATAAGAACTGTATCCATGCCTGTATATAATCTACTTGGTAATCAGGCTGTTAATAATCCCATGTTTTTAAGTGTGAGGGAAACTATTGTTAAATACGTCTTAGCTGTTGAAAACCTGATTACCAAAGAATAATCAGATTTTCACTCAGGTCTAAACCTAATAAAGTTTTTGTGTGACTGGCTCTGAGGGGGTTCCAGAGAAGCAGTGTTCTTCTTTTCTCCAGATGCGTGATGTGAGTCTCTGTGGGATACCAACTTGCTCTGACAGAGTCATGCAGAGCCTACACGGCGGAACAGCGATGCTTTGCGTTTCCCCTCACGTACATCGCAGGATGTTTGCACCGTTGAGCTGACTGCCTTCAGATTGATTCACCTGTCGCCTGAGCAAGTTTGATCCCTAGGGGTGGTCTGGTAGCGACTCTGTGGGTGAGATGCCGCTCCCCACCCTGTCACCCTTACCCACACCTAGACTGCTGTTCCCTCACAGCATAGCTCACTCATTTCTCTCCGCTGTTCAAAGAGCGATAAACTAGATTTATAGTTACAGCAGCAAAGCAAATGCGCTGAGTGTGTTAACTTTATCTTCAAGGATGGGCGGCAACAAAGAGCCAAAGAGTAATGAGCTGACTGAACGGGGATCGGCTGGGAAAAAGGTCACATTTTGCAGTGATAAGAGGGACTGGTGACGCTGACTGACAGAGGGTGGAAAATATCAGGCTTTAAAGCCGAGGGCTCAGAGGAAGACGAGGCACACAAACACACATGAATTGAAAGATGCTCGCACCATCACACTGCCTCTGGGTTTGCTGTGGCTTTTTAAGGATTTACTGAATAAAAGTTTGAAATGGACCTGATTCAGAGTGGCCATCACAGCAAAGTAGCAAATACAACAGTGTCTGTAACTCAGTCATTTTCACAGCTATTGAGCTAAAAGTTGTAACTTGTGCAGATGCCCAACTAACTGTGAGATCTGTATACAACTTTACAGTTAACTATGGGTGTACATGCTGGATGTTTCAGCAAAATATCTTTGATTTAGAAAACAGTAATTGATTGTACATATGCAACTGATCCAATCTTGGAGTAAACCCAAAACAAGATGAACGTCACAGTGAACTGACCTTAGAAAACACAGGAACAGCTGGAAGTCTAAATTTTACAGCTATTTTGCTCAAATTTGGCGTGTGAGAAGCTGACAGGCACTCAACGCACTCCAAATGCTAACAGATCATGTGAGGGCACATGTTCTCGCTGCACAGCAACTTTGTATGGGATTGTGTAAGATTTTGTTTGTTAGGTTTGACCAAAACAGATGCAACCTTCATCAGTTCTCAACAAAAGTTATTGTAGGTTAAAATTCTGTCATGGAACAGTGCAGGTGATGCGCAATCCCTTGAGAAATGTAACCATTACCAAGTTTTGGGGGTTATTTTATACATATATTTACTAACATGAAACATGTTTCAAATTTGTCACGTTTGTCACCGTTTTGATATTTTAAAATAAGATGGGAAGCAGATTGCTTTCGGAAATGTATTTCAGTTTTTATGGTAAATTTTGCACATGGACCCATGAGATCATAGTGGTGTGATAAATGCAATATAACTTTTGCTAAAAATAAGTATGTACAGTACCATTAAAAATAAAAATAACATAGTTGAATGGCAGCATAACATGTTCAGATGGCTTTTCCACCCTGTAGTCCACAAAATATGTCAAATAAAATAAATCACACACACACACACGCACGCACGCACGCATGCACGCACGCACGCACACACACACACACACACACACAGACTATTAGATCAATTTAGTTTTGCTAATTAACATAACATACGTGTTTTTGTACAGTGGGAGGGAAAACCAAGGAAATGCATACAAACTTCACAGAGGCACCTCAGGCCGAATCAAACGCAAATTTGTATATGATAAAGTTAATTTTTCATAAACGTAAGGTTCTTTGGCTGAAAATATTTGATAATATATAATAATATTAAAAAAAAATGAAAACTGAGAACCTGGAGTGCCATCATCTTAGCATATTTAGAATTACTAAAGATTTGGGCAAAACCAAAAAGAGTTACATTACACATTATACAGTATTATAGTTTTAAAAATGTGTCAGTGGAAATTTGTCCTGGACTTTTTTTTTTTTTTTTAATCAGAAGTTTGTCAGAAAGTGCAATTCCTTAAACCTCCTGCTGTCCTCATGTCAAAATGGGCCCTGAGTTAATCCCCGTTGGTCATTTTGACCCAAGGACAGCAGGAACTTTTTGAAAAAGATCATTTGAAACTTGCAACATTTTTCTTATAAAGGTTTTTAAAATGTTATTTTTTCCCCTCATGTGATTTAAATATATATTTAATCATATTTTCAAAAACAGGATAAAATTGGATAAGCTTTTCTTTTCATCACACTCATCCAGCAGTAGAACGGGCCTCTTCATGCAGGAGTTACTATATAAATTTACACTCTGATCTGGTACATGAAGGGAGGCTGACTAACAAAGTGATAGTAAAAATACAATCTCTATTTTTTCTAAGATTACTTTGTGAACACTCGTACAGTGTGTGCTCATGTACATACTTTACATAGTTTCTGTAAAATAATAAAATTTCTGTTTTGTCATAACCATTTTAGACAGTAACGTTTCAGTTTTGTTATTTGCATGCACCAATCTCAACGTTTTGTCTTAAATTTTTGTTCTTCATTAAACTGTGCTTTTTATTCTGCTTCTGTCTCTCTCTTCTTTCTATGTCAGCTGCCAAGTACAACGGTGAAGTCTACAGCAAGCGTCGGCTCATGGTGGAGCTGCCAACGAAGGGTGGCTTTCCTCTACAGCCGATGGGAAACTCCAGAACATCCATGGGCAACACCTCGTCACTGACTCCAATGACCACCAACACCATGGCTGCAAACCATATGACTTCCAACCCCATGAACCACACCATGACACAGATGACCTCAATGAACCCAATAGCATCCATGGCTTCTTTGACACCCATGACGTCTATGACACCTATGACTTCACTCACTCCAATGACCTCCATGACTCCCATGACCTCCTTGGGTCCACTGACTCCAGAGCCTGTGGCCACCTATATCACTGAAATGCCAAGCATCTCCTCTGTCTCAAGCCTCCCAACAGAGAGACACATAGCAGGCGCAGTAGGCGGACTCAAGCCAAATGGCCAAAAACACAAAGGCAGCCATAGTTATGCTGCCCACAGCTCCCACAGCTCCCACAGTCATGCTCACAGCCACAGTAGCAAGCCGCCAGGACTTGGGGCTACTTCCCTGGCACATATGGTGGGGACTATGCCAGGTGGCACATCCCTGGGCATCTCCAGGGCTGCAGAGACCTCCTTTGGCTCAGGCTCAGCTACAATGGGCCGCCCATTGGCATACAACTCCAACACAATCGCAACTGGGCATGCAACTGGGTTTGGGATAAAGGGCTGGGATGGGACTGAGACAGTAGGCAGGAGGAAGAGCTATGGGCACAAGAGGCCTCAGTGCACCGTGCTGGAGCCAAACCAGCTCCACAGCACCAGGGGGCACAGTCACAGTCAACACTTCCTCCCCACACAGCCCTATTTTGTGACCAACAGCAAGACAGAGGTGACTGTGTGAGAGAAGCAAGAAAGTGAGAGCAAACACAGATGAACGGATGCATGTGGAGTGTGACACAAGTAATCTGAGGGGAGACGCCAGCTCCTGCGGCGTTCGAAGTTGAAGATCTACTTGTTTGTTTGTGTGACGAAGTGGAGGTTTGTTGCTATGATGTGTCCAAGTGGTCCTTGCCTCGAAAACAGAGCTCACCAATCAAATCACTCAACAGACTTTCGTAGTCACGAAGGTGGTGCCTAAATGGGTGGAATCATAGAGGACCAACCTAAAAGTCTAAGGAGCAGGAATGTCTGTGCACATGTAGGGATGTTAGAGTGTTGTCTCACAGCTAATATCTTCTCTGCAATGATGATGTCCGAGCACTGGAAGGTGGATACAAGACGATGTCATGTGGGGTAAACAGCTAATGATATCAAAGTTTGGCTTTACAAACCAAGCCTGCGAAGCAATATAAAGGATAAAGCATTAAAACATCTCACAGTGAAGGGAAATTACATGTTTACCCCATTTTCTAATCTGTTTTATAAAACTGACAGGTTTGGAAGAACTATGATAAGTTCATGATTCACATCCAGATCTCCTGAGGGCTTTGAAGCAGACATGCTCGATGAGGGCGCTGGGCTTTGGATTGCAGACAGGCTTTGTACTGTGGCTATTCAAAAGCGCCTTAATAAGCTCCGCGGCTGAAGGTCACCCTTTTCTACAAGGTTCCAGCCGAGATGACAGCGGCTGTCACACTGGCATTGTTCTGTTCTGATCTCGTCTGTGCGCTGAAAGCCCGCCCAAAGGAAGGATGAAGCGGCAGAGGAGCAGCGATCTGGGCGATGCTGTGGTTGGGTGGAAGCTGTCAATGATCAGCATCGAGTTCATGAGACACAAACATGTAGGAACACGTTTCTACACCAACGAACACAAGAATCAACAAACATCAGGGTGTGTGGAAATGTTTAAACGATGCTAATGATTTCAGAGTTTAACAGATACAATGATGTTCAGTGGAGTCTCTGAATTTAAATTAATTGAGTATATTAAAACTAACATGATGCAAAATATCAAACACGATTTGAACATGGCAGCCAATTTCCCCATTATTGTGCAATTAAAACAGAAGTGTGATAACTTTAACCAACCTTAATTATGATGCAAAAACAAACAAGTAAGTAACCAATAATTAAAAACAGCTAGTCTCTTGTGCAATAAAACAATTTTAACTAACATGGCAGTCATTGTTACTCTAATTTAAAGTATAAATCAAACCTTTAGTGTTAAGGAAGGTCATACGTACGGTGACATAACTTTACTGTGTTCTTAGGCCGCAATTTAACTTTTTTTTTAAGAAGTACTGAAAAGGTTTAGCAGTTAGAAAGGTACTACCTGTATGTCATTGTGGAAAAGGACAAAGAACACAAAACGTCTTGTCTGACAGCACTGATGAAGAGCATGCAGATTTGTAATTTTCTGAGATATCCTGTGAAAGTGGACCAAATCTAGGGTTAGACGTCTTTCCCAAAGAGAAAGGTGATGGGAAGTAAATATCTTGATTCCTAAAACGTTTATTTATTTTGTTTCCAGGGAGGAAGACTTTCTGGTAACTGTTTTAGCTATTAAAAAAAAAAAAGTTTCAATTTATTTTCAGGCTCAACTTTTTTTTGGTCTTTGGCTGCTTTTCCCCTTGTTTCCTGTTTAGTAGCTGAGCACTTTCTGCAGAATGTTTTGATGTTTGTTGAGACACTAGTTTTGAGTCATTCTGGCACAAAACAAACCTCAAGTTGAACCAGAGCTGTTGCCACATAACATACAACTTCATCAATCCATCATCTTTTACCCATTTCTTCCTGTTCAGGTCATGGGGTTCACTGGTGCCCATATCCAGCTATCAATGTGCGAGAGGCGGGGGACACCCTGGACCAGGGACACATAGAGACAAATGAGACAAACAACCATTCACTCTCTCACTCACACCTTGAGACTATTTAGAGTTACCATTTAGCCTAATATGCAGGTTTTGGTCTGCGGGGGGAAAAAAAAAAAAAAAACATACAGCACAAAGAGAACATGCAAACTCCACCCAAAATGGCCCTCTGGCTGGGATTTGATCCGGCGCCTATCTCGCTGAGAGGCAACAGCTCTACCAACTGTGCCACCGTACTGCCCTACAGTCAACTTGAACAACTAATTTTAAATTAGGTTAAATTTCTATGTCTATAGTTAAATTTATGAAAATGATCAAAGATTACACAGAACAGTTCATAAAATGATATTTTTGTATCAACATTTAAATTAAAAACTTGAAATAATTAAATGATTAATCCATCCATCTTCCTCTTATTCTGAAGTTGTGTCGCGGGGGCAGCAGCTTGAGCAGAGAGGTCCAGACATCTCTTTTCACATCCACCTCTTCCAGCTCTTCTGGGAGGACTCCAATGTGTTCCCAGGCCAAATGAGAGATGTAGACACTCCAGCATGTCCTGGGTCTTCCCCGGGGTCTCCTCCCAGTCAGACATGCCCAAAGCACCTCCCTAGGGAGGTGCCCAGGGAGCATCCTTACCAGATCCCTGAACCACCTCAACTGGCTCCTCTTGATGTGGAGGAGCAGCGGCTCTACTACGAGTCTCTCTCAGATGACTGAACTTCTCACCCTATCTCTGAGGGAGTGTCCAACTACCTTGTGGAGGAAGCTCATTCCAACCATCTGTGATCTCCTTCTTTCAGTCACCACCCAGAGCTCGAGACCACAGGTGAGAACATAGACTGACTGTTAAACAGAGAGCTTTGCCTTACAGCTCAGCTCCCTCTTCACCACAATGGACCAGTACAGAGTCCACAATACTGCAGACGTTGCACCAATACGTCTGTCAGTCTCACGCTCCATTCTTCCCTCACTCATGAACAAATCCCCGAGACACTTGAACTCCTCCACTTGAGGCAGAACCTCACTCTCGACCCTTTTCTGACTGACCAACATAAAGTTAAATGAAAAAGCTGAATGTTTTGTCTTACACTACTATAGATACTTTTAAAGCTGATTTTTTTCCCCCTTTTACTATAAATATTTCATAATTTTAACTATTTCACCACACATTCAAAGTTCTATTACAAGAATTGGATTTCAAGGGAAGACAGCGATAGTGGACATAGGCTACTATGTTTCTAAAATGTTTTATATATCCTGTCTTCATTGACACACAACTTTTTTTTAATAATTTATTTTGTTCTCTACTCAGTTTAACAAAAGAAAAAGAACTATAAACACAATACGCTGTCATGATCAGGTAAAATGACTGAAAAAAATGAGGTGAAAAGCAGTCAAAGTCAAAAGAAAGGCTTAAAAGACGTAAAGCTAGCGTAATGAACTTTTTGTCAAGCCCACTTTAAAAATAGCTTGAATCCCTCAAAGCAAAGTTAAAAAATAAAGAAATAAATCAGGGATGCTAAAACTTTTGCACAGTATTGTATATATGATTTCTAAAAAAGGAACAGCGTTATACACTGCCACAAGGAGCTACGCTTGATTAGATCAGTCACTGTACTCGAGTTTTCACTGGAAGTAAGTAAAAAAAAAAAAAGGAACATCACAACCAGCTGGAAAAGTCTACATGGGTTCGATGACTCAAACATAAAAATAAATCCGAGTCTGACAAATAGGCCAAATCTTCGAAGCGCTTCTTTAAGCCTGTTTGCGAGTTTTTGTTCTTCATGTTAGCATCTGTGGCAACGATTGAAATTTCAACCTTGTCTCTTCAATCGCTACTTTAACTGCATTTAGGCGCAAACAAGAAATTTTAAGTGATCCGATTTTTTTTATTTTATTTTTTTAAGTTCTGTGCTCAAACAGCTGCCAAGTGCCAGCAACATTACACTAACAAAAACAGATCTGTGGAGAGAGAACATGCAAAAATAAAGTGTTAATAGCTCATTTTAAAGCCCGAGAATATATGAGGAAGAGGTGCACATGACAATCTGATGAGACATAAAGATGCTAATATATGACAAGAGACACATTTTACTGCCAGTGCCAGGAGCGCCTAATATTACAGCTCCTAAATCACAAACGTCTAAGCCAGCTGAGAGTATGAAGAAGGGGTCTTAAATGGACATTTTTGCCTAATGCTGTGCAACACCCTGCTGCCTTTAAGGATCACGTGGCTGACCTGAGATCTGACTGAAGGTGTGGAGCAGGATTAAAAACGAACAATAAAAAGCAAGTCAATTGAGTAGTAAAAAAAATATATAAAAATAGTCGTTTATACAGAATACACCCACGACAAACACATTCGCACGTACATCTCTGAATATATTACAGGGTGGGCTTTGCTTTGTGTTCCCACAGTGCCGAGCGGCAGGCGTCATCACAGCAGAGACAAAGAGTTGGTACTGTTACTGCACCTGTTGTACGAGAAAGACTGTGAAACTCCAGATCTTGGCCCTTTGTAGCGATCACTGAGAATATGCTTTTTTTTCTACAGTATACAGTATATATATATAAATATTCATAGCCTTTCTCTCTTCGTATAGCTTTCTTTTCTCTCCGGTTCGTATGTGAACGGTTTACATTCAGAGCAGAAACATCAGAGACTTGGATGAATCTTTTCTGTCCTCGTGTGAACTGCTGAAGCAGGAAGTAGAAGGGATCGATTCGCGGTGAGGCAAAAAAAAATATATATATATTTTTTTGTACAGTTTTGTGTCCTTCTTGAAAACTGCTCACATTTTGATGCTTTTACATTTGCCAAGGCTGTGCCGTGTGTGGGTTTAAATCCAACTTTGGTATGCACCTATTGTTTCTGAAAACATCGAAAACCACGCAAAGCCAATTGTACACACAGTTCATAATCCCTTAATACTTATTTTGCTCCTTTGAAGATCCCTAATGGATTTGGTCGTTTCTCCATTGCGTTATTTCTGTCCGTCTTTTTTTTTTTTTTTCTTTAACAGATTGTGTTTTTTTTTTCTTGTGCCAGACTTGACGTAAAGGTCAGAGTTTGTTGGATGTGTATGATCGGAGCCAGTTGACTTAATCCAGCTGGGCAAAAGATGTGGAAACAAGACTTCATTGCCAGCTGCCCTGTTTTTACAAGCATGTGGAGCCCTTAAAAAGTGACCGCACAGACAACCAGTAGGCGAACAGGAAGGTGGTAACATTGTGTTAAAAAGCATGCCTTCATCGTTTACTCTTAGAGCCAAAATAAACCGGACAGAAAGTGGTTGGCTGGCTTGTTGTCAACAAGGTCAGACGCACAGATGAATGGGTTGAGGAGGCAGTCATGTCTGACATTGTTCATCAGTCAGCCAGACATGAAATGCTCCAACAGAGCCAAAAGGACACAGGTGGTCTCCTGCGACAAAACAACACACACAAATTGTTTAGGGCAAACAGTTAATGAATAAAGTGGTGTTGGTTCACCGTAATATGCTGGAATGGTAAATATTCTGTTTAGAACTGCAGAATATATTGAATATGCTCATGCGAGGTATGCCATTTCTATGCTGTCCTTATGTTGTATGGATCATTTAGATTTTTTGAAGTGTGGTTTTGTGAAGTTGTTCTCAGCAATCAATACGAGGGCAACATTTATACAGGGGAGTAAGGTAAAACTGGAAACAACAACTGAAACGCCACGTCCTCATTGTGTTGACGGATGGTGACACAGGACGTGAGAACCTTTACAGGAGATGATGGTGCAGCTTGGCTACTGCAGTGCTGAGATAAGCTAAAGAAATTGAAGTTTGATTATAGGGGGATTAAGGACCACAATGGGTGGAGTGGCTCAAACGCAATGACCAGTTATGATACCGCCCACTTTGCGTTGATGATCACGCCCACAGTGAGAAAATAAGTCACAGAATCACCTGCACTGGAGCAGAAGGGAGAAGACGAGAGCCGAGTGGAGTCAACCTTATCAATGGCAGAGCAACTCTAGAGAGATACTTGTCCTCCTGCTTCCTGACCTTTAGTTTGTTGTGCGTTCTAATTTTCTCATGTAGTCGTTAAGATTTATAGAACTTCATAATAATGATTTTGTATAATTACAAATAATTAGTACAATTAGTACTTTAACATTTTTCATATACTGTATACAGTAGTCCCTCACTACTTTGCGGTTTGTTATCGCGGATTTTCAAAGTAAAATTGGACACGACACAATTGGCCGATTGATGGATGAGCCAGTTGTTTATTTAAAATAAATTATTTAAAATGATTTTGCACCGTCTGTGTAGCCCACAAGTGCAATAGAAAGATCCCTCCTGCAGCCTAATTAGCTGATTTCCTTCTCCGCCACACACATTTCTCCTGAAGCAGCTTTGTGAACGGTTAACCCTTTGCTGTCCAGATGCACCGATTGACTTTTGTCTTCCAACTTAAAATTCAAATATGTCACATCGTAAAAATCATCATAATCACAAGATATAAAAGTGTTGAAAGTTATTTTTTAATTATTTAAGAACTTCTATGATCAGTTGTTTCAGTGTAATTGATCACAAAGTACATTTCTGCTCTGTGCTGCAGAGCTGAAGCTGTGTGACATCCCTTTGGTGTCCTGCTTTACTTCTCTACAATTTAAATTTAAATAATGTAACATTTTTAAATAATCAAGCCATGCTGCATGGCTTGCTTATTTAAAATGTTACAGTATTTCAATTTAAATTGTTTATTTAAGGAGGGAAACTGGGAGCAACAGGTGATGAGTGAGTGTGATTGCAACCTGGCACATGTCATGACAAAGTTTGAAATTGAACTTGGACTACTGTATCTCTACTTCACGGTTCTTTACTTATCAAGGTGGGCATGGTCCCAAACACCCGCGATAAACAAGGGACTACTGTATATAATTTTAAATAAAAATTTAAAACAAAAGAATGACAAAACCTAAAAATGTCTTTCTGAAAAAAAGACATAGGGATGAAGATGAAACAAATTATAGTGCAAAATGCCCATGTCATAGGGTCTCAATAGACTATATGGATCATATTTATTTAATATAATTTAAAATGCAAAGGACAACATTCAGTAAGTTGAGTAGTGACTGCATTGTTCTCAGTTCATAATAGTTCATGTTAAATAATAACAAAAGGCTTATGAGAATGAGAAGGTAACCCGCATGAGTTTTTTTGTTTTCTTTTAAATACAAAGTAGTTAACTGTTTTCTTAAATTCTGTTTTTATCTAGAAATCCAATTACTGTACAGTCAATTAAGTTCAGAAAAAACAGTCTGATTCAATAACAAAAATAAAAATAAAATCCAAAATGGTAATCAGTGAAAAAGTGTATCTAAAACAGTGGTTCCCGACCCTGGTCCTTGAGGAACACCATGTTGCACGTTTTAGTTGTTTCCCTGCTTTGACACACCTGCTTTGAATGAATGGGTGATTAGCATGCTTCTGCAGAACCTGATAAAGTATTGTAATTGAATAATTGAATCAGGTGTGTTGGAGCAGGGAAACAACTAAAACATGCAGGATGGTGTTCCTCAGGGACCAGGGTTGGGAACCACTGATCTAAAGAAATAAGCAGAGTGCATCAAATCCTCATTTTACTTTTTGGGCTAGTTTATATGCTGAGTCATACTTGGCATGTTTTGTTTACAGCACATTTTATGCAGGAGTACAATTTCAAAGGACCATTGGCCGACATGGTCTTTAGTGTAAATAACCTCATGTAAATAACTGTCTAATATAAAACAGCCACAGTCGGCTTTAAAACTCACGTGGCTGTTAGTGTCACTCTTCCATGAGGTTCAATTTTCAAAAACAGTCAATCAGACTCCGATTTACTGCAGATAAGATACTGACTGCTCTTGCTAACTCCACAGAACCTCACTTCAGTAACTCAGAACCACATCTTTAAGAAGTAAACATGCACTGTTGACCTGTAGCAACATCTTAAAGCTCAAGGCAGGTCAAACTAAACTCATGAAGCTCAAGTTGTTGAGAAACAATTGTTCCAAATCAACATTAGCACAAGCTAAATATCATAATGAGTCTTTATTGGCTTCCCACCTGCAAAACACTGCTAATTATTCAAAAAAGAAGTTTCTGCAGAAAACAAGTGGGCGTTCTTCAGCCAGTGAGCACTGAGCAACCAACAAATATCCATGAAACACAACTGGCTGTAACACTCATCTCATAATCTTGCCTTTCTTATAACAAACTGAAACACCCACACCTGCCTCCACCCTCATATGCTCCACTCTGGGCCCCTGAGAAAGACCCTTAACCACCACCATCTGCTCCCAAAAACAGGTCTCTCTTGAAAATGAGTTCTCGTGACTCAATGAGACTACCTGGATAAATAAAGGGTAAATTAATAAAACAACGGTAGTTTAGCCGTTGGAGGTTTTATGCAGTTTTCCGTAAATTACAAACTTTTATTTTAAGCAAACACTAATTTGAAATGTTATTTTAAAAATTGCTATTAGATCCATTTAATCTTCTGCTTGTTCCAAAGTCTGGTCGCGGGGGCAGCAGCTTGAGCAGAGGCGCCCAGACATTTCTTTCCACAGCCACCTCTTCCAGCTCTTCTGGGAGGATTCCAAGGTATTCCCAGGCCAACTGAGAGACATAGTCTCTCCAGCGTGTCCTGGGTCTTCCCCGGGGTCTCCTCCCAGTCGGACATGCTTGAAGCACCTCTCTAGGGAGGTGCCCAGGAATCATCCTTACCAGATGCCCAAACCCCCTCAACTGGCTCCTCTTGATGTGGAGGATACTCAGAATCTCTCCCAGATAACTGAACTTCTCACCCTATCTCTAAGAGTCCAACTACCTTGTGGAGGAAACTCATTTCAACCGCTGATATCTGTGATCTCATTCTTTCAACCAGAGTTCGTGACCATAAGTGAAGGTTGGAACGTAGATTGACTGGTTAACAGAGAGCTTTGCCTTACAGCTCAGCTCTCTCTTCACCACAATGGACCAGTACAATGTCCGCAATCCTACAGATGCTGCAACAATCCATCTGTCAGTCCCACGTTCCATTTTTTCCTCACTCATGAACAAAACCCCGAGATACTTGAACTCCTCCACTTGAGGCAGAACCTCACTCTCGGCCTGAAGAGAACAATTCACCCTTTTCCGACTGAGGACCATGGCCTCAGATTTGGATGTACTGATCCTCATCCCAGAGATGTATACATATTAGATCACGAGAGGTATGTTTGACAAATAATTCAGAAATATGATCTCAGATAAAATACTGCGTAAGGTTTAGGCACTAGATTCAGAAATGTTTTAGTCCCAACAACTTTCATAAAATCACACTGAGTCCTGCAGATAGACATCACTTGTGTTTTTTTTTGTTTTTTTTTTTTGTTTGTTTTTTTTTTGGGGGGGGGGGGTGCTTTGAATTCAAAAAGATGCATTTTTATTATTTTTATTCCTGCATGTGAACAGTCCACTGTGTCTCCTAATCGTAACTCATAGGTTAATGGTAATTTGTCAAAATGGGGAAGAAAAGGGATCAAATCTATATGAACCCAGCTTATTGCAAATAGTCTGTATTGATAAAAGGGTGGTGACCAATCCATGGATGACGTGTCAAATTCTTACGGACACAAGGAAAAGCAATCAAAGAAAAAGTTACAAGGCAAATACGTAAATGCCTACTCATTCACTAAGTAGACACAACAACTTTAAACAAAAATGAATTCACTACAAAGGTTTGTGCTCCCACTAACCAACATGAAAATTTTTGGAAATATTGGAAAGAGGTGACAAGGATGACAAAAAAAAAGTGCTTACAGGTGGTATGGTTGTGATACGTCAATGGAGGTTTATTGATCAAAATGCACTTTCATGGTTTGGCTCGACCACGAAAAAAAAAATTCCTTGTCTAAGAACTATTAATACAAACAAAGCATGAAGGCACTCAAATCAGCATCTTTTGTTCAGTGAAGCAGACCCTTGCTGGGCAGAACGGTGCAATATCAATCGAAAGGAAAATCATAATAAGAGCCAAAACAGGAGCTGTATGGAAAAAAGCAGTCAGAGGGGCTTTAAGACTTCTTAACTGTGATCTTTAAGTCCCCCTTGAGATAAAACGACACCACCTTATCCTTCATGACCTATATACCCTAGTAAAACATAACTGTATCTAACTTAGAAACCTTTCTTTCTGATGTTCCATGTAGTATCCACCAAATACTTGATTCTACCATTCAGAGACACTCCTGCAGTAGGTGTCATGACCTTTAATCTGTGTCCCTCTCTCAGATCATGTGAGGATGTAGGGCAGCAGGATACTGACACCATGGGTATATTGGTTCATTACCTTATCACAATCAAACTCATAGCCTTGGTCTGAGGCTCCAACCACTCCAACACGATTAGTTCCCACATAGCTTAGTTGTTATGGAAGTTTTTGGCATGCTCAGAACCATCCATGATGGAAAACCAACTGCATTTTTAATACAGACTTTGACGTCCTGTAAAAAAACATCCATGTTCTAGTCAGGTCAAGGTGGAGTTGTCTTCCGTTGTGAAGAAGGCCTAACCAGCAAAACACAGAGAGATGCGTGGAAAAGCTTTGCCTCCTTGAAAAATAGGTTAAAAAAATAAAATAAAATAAAAAACACAGGTGATGGAGAAACAACATCAAATCATCAATTCTGCAAAAACATCAGTGGTGCAACAGCTCTACTTGTCAGGGTGTGAATCAGAGACAACTGATGGCTCACACACATGTCCACACATACACAAACTCCTCCGTCCAGTCATTTCATGCTGCTCGGATATCACAAACCTAGGAATATCATTGCAGCACACGTCGCTCATTGCATTCTCAACTCAGTATCTGATCCAGGTTTATTGGCTGCTTGTAACATGTACTGGTACATTTTGTCAGCCCCTGTTGTATTGGATAAGTATTCTTTAACTTTCTGTCATAATTATGCTAGAGATATAAAGCACGGATTGTTCTTGATGTCAGTCTGAATCAGGAAAATACTGTTGTCTGTGATTTATTTGTTTCTTGGTGGGTAGTAGCTATCAGTCGTTTTACCTACTGTACATCAAATGCAGTATACTCTTTACCGATGAGAACGCAGAGCAGCATGATGATAACTGGAAAATGTGATCTGTACAGCTTATTGGGAAAACAATAAAGGGCTCAAATACAAGTGACATTATATAAAAAAAAAACAATACTTTTCTCATTTCTTTCCTGCCCTTTACCGTTACTGTTTGTTGGAGCTTATGGCATTGTAAATGTTGCAGCCAATAAACAGCAGCATCTGCATCATCAGACATTCATATATTGTGAACGAGCCCTCATCACTTACGTTTACAACTTTGTATAGTTCAACACTTTTATGGACCACTGTCTAATTTTATGCACACATGGAGACAGAGGAGATGCAGTGTTGGATATCCAGTCACGCTAAACATCTGCTTTAACAGGGTTTGCTCCTTTGGTGTATTTTAAACGTACGATTTTTACCCGAAGCCCTCATCAAATGTACTTACTGTTTTATTAGAAGGATTTCAAGCGACCTCTTGTCGCTGGCCTCGTTAATGGTTCAGTGCTGAGGCCTTTCTTATTACTTAAAGAATCAGTGAGCTATTTGCAATACAACAGTTATCCCTTAGCAAGCATATCCATTTATGGAACTGATTAACGTGTTTTGAAGTTAATCACGCATCACATGCAAACCTATAAGAGATTCAATTTTCTATTTTTGATGTCCCAACCAGTTTGTGGTATTTATGCACATGTGTTTATGGATACATACAGATTGGCCCAGATTGCAGCATTATATGCGTGACTAGTAAAGCATATTTTCTACGTTAGAGCCCACTCTTGTTTACACAGTAGCTTATGATATGCACCGTGATGCCCCATTGTCCTTTTACTGTTCACCGACTTTATAATTTGTGAAACTAAGTTATGAAAAAGCTGTATTTTGGTACTCTACAAATATTGTAAAAAAATAAAATAAATAAATAAAAAGTATGTATTGTTAAATAAATATATTACCATAGTGTTGCTATGACTGTTTTATTTTTATTTTGGGAAGGGATCACGGGGATATTTCTTTTGTTTGATTGTTGTTAATTTGGCATCTGACAGTATATTTACATTGTTATATACAGTACACAACTTTCTTACGTGGCAATAAAAGATGACTTCTCTATTCGTACTCTTCTGTTTGAATTCTGTTTGTGTGTATATTTTTACACTGGTATAATACTGGGCTGTGACTGTTAGCGACACATTGCAAATGAAACATTGTGGGGTTCTCAAATTAGGTGAGTAGCAGGGCCTTATTTTTTTGTGTCTCTGAAATATGAACATGTAACAAATCTCTCAAAGGTCCTCAGATGTGTCTGGAACTTATCTCAATCCCTTCTCAAAATAATTTCTATAATTCTACAGCCTGCATGTTTTAGTTGTTTCTCTGCTTTAATGCACTTGATTTCAATGAATGGGTGATTAACAGGCTGTGGCAGAGCTTGAGGAAGTAATTAACTCACTGAATCAGGTGTGTTGGAGCAGAGAAACAACTAAAACATGCAGGATGGTGTTCCTCAAGGACCAGGGCTGGGAACCACTAGAGCTCTGTCTCTGTGTTTTTATTTTATGTTTTAGTAAATGCACTAATCGACATCAAAATCTGGACCAAAATCAACCAAGAGTTCCTCCAAATGTGTCCTTCAGCGTGATTTAAAATGAAAATGTATGGATGTTCTACAATTTTATGTCCACAACAGTCATAGTTCAAGGAAACATTTACATAAAGATATTGGATTTTCATTCCTAGAAAGTGATCCTGCTCAGTCCCTCAGCCCTTTTTTAATTTTTATTATTATTATTATTATTATTATTATTATTACTTTTTTATAATTTTGACACATTTTTGAAATACTATACAGTATACCATATACAGTGTGTTTTACTTTTCAGCATGGTATAAATGCTTCTGTCTTGTTTTAAGCACTAAGCATTTCACAGTGGCCACAAAATCCAAAGATCCTTTCTTTTGCACATGGATCTGTTTTGTTGTAGGTTTGTTAATAATCTCTTGCCTTTCATTATTTGATGTTTTTATGTTTGGTGATTCTTGTGTCATGTGCAGCATTTTATATTTTTATCGTTTTTTTTTTAGGGTATTTTGTTAGCTAACAGCTTGGAAACACATTTTAACGGCGTTCTAAGTGCGCAGCTGTTGTTTTTACATTGAAAAAACGTGTTTAAAAAGACGTGACCGATCGCCGTTTAGTTTCGGTTTCGATTTACGGCCGTATATGCGGACTTGCGGCGCCATGTGCGTTCTGTTCCGACCTACGGCAGAATCGAGCTACGAACGGTCCTTGGGTCCGGAACCCGTTCGTAGGTCGAGGACTACCTGTATTACAAATGCGACTCGTCAGCGGTGATGCATAATAGATGCAACTTGTACAACGAAGCAACTTCTTTATTTTTTCTACTTTATAGATATTTTTGGACTGATGCGATTTATATGGCGGTGCGACATCTACGACGAATAATGTGGTAGTTACCATGGTGATCCTAATGCACTTCATGCAGCAGCTTTAACATGTCATTTGGGGCAGCTGTGGATGAGTGGGTAGATCAGTTGTCCTCCAGTGCAAGTGTTGGGGGTTCAATTCCACCAACGGTCACATGCTATAGTGTCCCGGGGTAAGACACTGAACCCCTCATTGCCTCCATTGTGTGTCCCATCAGTGTATGAATGTGATCTAAAGCACTGATTAGTCTCTTTACAATGATTTGTTCAATTAGCTTTGTATAGATCTAGTACAGTGCTGTATTGATGCGTAAATGAGGCACAGATTGTAGTGTAAAGCTCTTTCAATATCTTAATAAGATAGAAAGGCGCTATATAATTACTAGAAATGTAACGGTACACGTGGGTGTACCGAACCGTTTCGTTACGGCACGTTTGGTTCGGGCCACCTGCGTACCGTTTCGGTTATTTTTTCACTTATTAAACGTTATTAACGGGATAGTATATGAGCCGCGGAACTAAAATTTCTAGGCGTGTTTTGCACGGCGCTTTTATCTTGCAGCACGCGTTGCATTAGCAGCCTAGCATCTCATTGCGGTCTCCTGTTTGGGAACGTTGTGGCTTTCTTGTTAAAAGACGTGAACAAATCCAAAGCTGTGTGGACATTGTTTCATGGAGACTGGATCTGCAGCAGCAACACGACTGACTTATTAACGGACTTGAAACGACGTCATCCGAACGT
>JARVLU010000489.1:9754624-9767066 GCA_031762415.1 Simpsonichthys santanae
CTCATGGTGTTTCCATTGGCAAGGCTCATAGTGAGTTCAATGTGTTGAACTCACACTGTGAAAGATTAATTTGAAGCTAACATGCATAGTAGATCGGAAAGTATCGGCAGGCTAGATCCGATACCCGATATGAACAAAATGCTGGTATCGGGTGCCGATACCGATATTGGATCGGATCGGCCCCATCCCTAGTTTAAACCCTGGTCATCTTCAGCTCACGCCTTTCTGTTTTGTCTCATCATCTCTGTTTTTCCACTTTCCGTTAGATCTTTGTAACTCGTTTCTTTGCGTCCCGCCTCTCCTCAGACGTTCCACACCCCCAGCCTTGGCGATGAGGAGTTCGAGATTCCTCCCATCTCTTTGGACCCGGACTCGGCTCTCACCGTGTCCGACGTGGTGTCTCATTTCGGAGAGCTGCCGGACACCAGCCCCTCGGACAGCGTGGTTGTGCCGGGCAACGCCGTGGTCGAAGGGGACGACCCGTCCTTCGCTTCCACTTACGTCAGTGCCCCCAGTCAGGGCCTGGAGCACCTGAGTCTGGGGGTCATGAACCAGGCAGGAGGCAATGCTCTGCTGGGGTCATCACTGGGCATGGTGAGGAGCACAGGATGGTTGAAGTAGATGAATGTTTTTATTTTTTTACGTTTGCTTCTGTTCTGTCTTCAGGATCTCGGTCATCCGATGGGCTCTCAGTTCAGCAGCTCGTCTCCGGTGACCATTGATGTCCCACTGGGAGACATGGGCCAGGGCTTACTGGGCTCTAACCAGCTGACCACCATCGACCAGTCGGAGCTCAGCGCTCAGCTGGGGCTCGGGCTGGGAGGTGGAAACATCTTGCAGCGACCCCATTCGCCTGAAAACCCTTTATCAGCTACCGCTTCTCCCACCAGCTCGCTCCAGGACGATGACATGGATGACTTCAGAAGGGTGAGCCTTCAGGGACGAGTCTGTTCTGACTTTAAATTAAAACTATTTTGTTGGGAAGATATATATGTGATTGATCAATGTTTATTTTGTTTAACTTGAATTTGATGAATTATGTATTTAGTTAATATATACTGTATTTGAATGATTGTTTTAAATTGATGGCTTGAATTGATGTTGCGTAATGAGGGAGCAGATATGATAAGATAATTTCTTCTTCTGCTTCCTTTCATTTTATGTTTTTTATATATATATATAGCTATTTTTCTGGTAATTGTATTGTGTTTTATTGAAATGAAATGAATAAATAAAGAAACAGAAAGAAAAAAGTGAAGGAAATAAAATCCTTGTTATCTGGACAGCAGTCATTTTTTCCTACAGCTGACCACAGCAGCGAAGGCAGCTACCCAAGCATCATTCAGAGCGAGTCACTTAATTGTTAAGCACAAGAAGTCCTTTAAAGATGAAGTGATGTTAAAAGAGGCATTCGTTGAATCAGCTGTTTGTTGTACTGAGACTTTAAAAACAAACCAGAACTATTATATTTGATCAAAGCTCTGCAGAGATCAAGACGTACGGTTACACGGCGCTGTGAAGCCATGTCCAAGGATTTGACCCAGCAACTTTGGAAGTATAATGCGGACTGTGAGTGTTTCTTACTGCAACTGGACGAGTTTACAGACGTGAACGACACAGCCCGATATATGGAGTGGAGGAGGAGATTTTGACACTACAAGCTGTCATTCAGCTTAAAGTCAGGGATCATGGACAGTTCTGGAGTGTATTCACAGAGGAAAAGTACCCAACATGAGGAAATGTGATGCCTCTCCTTGAGTGCAGTATTCAGCTGCACTTATTTATGCAAGTCGGCCTTTTCCCACATGAAGATTATTAAATCCAAATACCATTTCACCATGACTGATGATCATTTGGAACTATGCTTGAGGCTGACTATCAGCAGCTACTGTCCCGACTATGCATCCCTGTCTGACTCTATTCAGTTCAAGTCATCAGAGTAAGGCAATGACAAAAAAATGTAGAGTTGTATTGCGCAATATACTTTCATGCAGTTATGCAAGAAACATCAGCATAAACTGTACAAATAAAGAATAATTCACATGTTTATAAATAAGTATACTTTGTATTTTTATAGTAAGTAAATCACTTTAACTTGGTCATTTAAAAAGTAGCTTGCATGCTGAAAAAGTGTGTGCACCCCTGATTTACAACGTCTCCCAGTGTTGACCTTGCAGTGGGGTGTTGGCGTCTGCTCCAGACATCTACATCTATTTCAGCAGTGTTTCCCAACTACTTTTCAAGTCAATAGTTTAAATTAAATTCCCCTTTGCACTTTGCATAACACATTCTAAAACACATTTTTTTTTAGATGTGTGGACTCGGTTAGATGGTGTGGCACACAAACATCTTAACGTTGAGAACAAGAAGTGGTTCTTCAGTGCAGAATTTCAACATCAAGCAGTGCACAAGCAGAGAACAAGGTCTACATTTTTTTAATGGTAATTCACTTCTACTTGAGCTTAAACAGCCTGCTGGCACTGTCGGTGCGTTTTATGCACCACTTTTACTCAGATAATGAACACGTACTTTTCCAAAGGATTCGCAAATATTGGATCTCAGTGTTTCCAACCTTGCAGACGGTCATTATTTATGGAGCTTGTAGTCCCGGTTTGCAATCAGATTTTTAAAGCTGTTTTGCGTGCAGACAGACTTTGGACTGAATTTCTTCTTCTTCTTTTTTTTCTAGTGGTGGTTTTTCTCCCTGCCAGTTATTTCTGGTTTTACTTTGCTGCCGGTGTGTCCCTGTGATTCTCTTTGTTTCCTCTCGAGCCTCTTTTGTGTGTATGTGTGTGTGTGTAGAGTCCTGTATTCCTCTCTTTTTGTTGGTCAATCTGTTCATCTTGCCTCCGTTTACCTTGCCAGTTTTTCTGTGGATTTTTATTCCTGTATTTTAGAAACCCGTTTCTGCTTGCCAGTAACAGTCAGGAGTTCTAACTGAGCATTATTTTTTAACATGCACCTGCAGAACCTTTTGTTGATTAGGTAACCATTATTTAAGTCTATTTATTGCCTTTATTAATTCTGCCTCCAGTTTTCTGCATTTAGAGAACCCTGCTACTCACTTCTGAGGTGAATGGGGAATTTATGAGCTGCCAAACATTTAATCAGATTTGGCTTCAAAAGACGTAACTTATACAGAAGATTTGATTATGTTCAAAAACAGTGTTGCACCCACAAAAGACTGCTTATGCAGTTTCTGTTGTTTAGGATGACAAACCTTTTGTAGAAAGGATTTCAACCCAGTTTTAGAGATGCAAACAAACGTAAGAGGCTGATTTATAATATAAGTGCTATGTGTTGTCATCATTGTATGTTCCAATATGATTATGAAATTGATTCTCTGCATTTAACTCATCACACCTGAGGCACATCCAGGTGACGCAGTGGGCAGCTATGTGGGCGCCCAGGGAGCAATTAGGTATTGGGTATCTTGCTCAGGGACACTACGGCATGTGGGCATGGCCGGGAGTCGAATCGCGACTTTCTGGACCCAAGTCAGCTGCTCTACCTCTACACCATCTCGGCCCCCTTCATTTATCTCTGAACAGAAGTTGCAAAGATGACAATCATTTTAAATATGACTGGAAGAAGATCCAAACATGCATTTGGACCATCCATTATCTTTTACCCACTTCTTCCTTTTCGAGTCGCAGGGGTCACTGGTGCCTATGTCCAGCAGTCATTGTGCGAGAGGACGGGGACACTCTGGAAAGTTCTCCAGTCCATCACAGGGACACATAGAGACAAGCAAGACAAACAACCTCCCACTCACACCTAGGGACAATTTAGAGTTACCAATAAGCCTACCATGCATGTTTTTGGTCTGTGGGAGGAAACTGGAGTATCCGGACAAAACCAATGCATGCACGGAGACAACATGAAAACTCCACCCAGAAAGCCCCACAGCTGGGATTAAATCTGGCAACCTTTTCACTGAGAGGCAACAGCTCTAACAGTTGAGCCACCATGCCATTGCTTTTAGACCAGATATGCCATATCCCCATTTCAAACAACAATAAGGACCTATGTTTTTGATTTCACACCACTAGAGGAACAATGTGAATGATACGTCCACAACATTCACCAACAACAACAATGGAGAACATCATTGTTGAAGCTGTGTGTTGTGGGTGTTTGGTTTGATTTTTAAAACGAGTACAGAAAGGGCAATAAACACCTTCAGACAGAGTTATAGGAGCCTTTGTGCAGCACATGAATATCATGTCATAATTTACAAAAACAACAAATAGGAAGCTTCTGTTTTAACAATGCAAACTCAGTTTTAGTAGCACAGATGCTGGAAGAGTTTTCAATTAGCTCAGTTAATCAACAATATGTTTATGTATTAAGCAATCATACTCTCATGTCACCTAAAATTTAAGTTTTAAAAGGTACATATTAAAGCAAGAGCTAAAAACACCAAATAAATGTAGTTACAAAGCCATGACCACAGGATTGCCTACCAGTAATTTTGCTGCCTACTCAAGTGTCTCACGCAGCTTACACTGACTGATGAACACGATAAAATAAAAAATCCTTCCCATTTTTGCTATTGATGAATGTTGTATGCACCTCATTTTATTGTCATTATTATATCCACCAAGAATTCAACATATTAAAAGGAGGACATGTGATGCAAACATGAGGTTTCAAACATTCGCTCCTATTGATATGTGGGTGGAAAAACACCACAGCTTAAAACAATCAAGGTTAATTAGTTAATCAAAATCCAAAATATGTCCAAAGGACAAAATAGTAAAAAATAATGTGCTTCAGGCACATAACAGTCATACATATCAAGTCTTTATGAATTTTCAAAAACTCTGCTTTAAGTTTATTTTATGTCTCAGAGCAAATGCTACGGTCGCCTCCTCCTTCTTGTCCTCCTCCTCCACTACTTAAACTGTACCTGCTCCGGTTCCCTGATACATAATACAGTATATAAAGAAGTAGAGGAGGGATAACATTTAGATTGAATATTATAAACAAAGTCAACATAAGCCAAATAGAGAAAATGTTATATAAAAATATCTTATGTACTCTAAGAAGTCAAACTCGAGGACAAGAGAATATATTTTTAACGGTTTTACTTGCCAGGGAAGATTTTCCACAACAGGTTACAAAGATGTATAGAAGTTCTACATGCATGGAGCCCACAAGACACTACCATGGGCAGTGTGTGAGAACTGGTTTTATACTCTTATCAACTCTCGGCTCAGAGGTAGACACTGCTGCACATGTAGGATCAAATCAGTTCTCATTCAGACCTCAGCACTGAGAGAAAATAACTCTCTGGAAAACTCAAACTCATGGTTCATGGAAAATTAACATTCTCAGCCATAGTAGTAAAAAAAAAAAAAAAAATCCGTAAACCATGACCAAAAATCCTCTGATAGAAAACAAATACAAAATAAAAAAGTAGACAAATGTGAAATGGTTGCTTAACCGATTTAATCTTTCCAACTTCCTTGAGTTTCATCTGAAAGTAACATCATTCTGCAACAAAGTAATCTTTACTTTACTTCCTGTGTTTCGTTCATTATTATACCTTCATTTTACCAGGAAGAAATCCACTGAGATCATCAGTCTCTTTTACAAGGATGTCCTGGACATCTCCACTACAGAAATGATTGACAGCTGCTACAGATTATAACCATAACTTTTTCATGTCTGTGATGCTGGTAAGACATTTTTGTCAGTGGTCAGTGTTTAAACAGTGTGTGTTCACCAACATTTTCACTACATGAAATATCTCTGTTAGTGTTTGTGTTGGGAAATGACTCCAGCCACCTAATCTGAGCCGTAGCCTCCTACTGAAAAAGTTACTGAGATGGCTCTATATACAAGCACATTTAAAGCATCTAAATTATTAAATAAAAAAAATAAATAAATAAAAAAAACTGAAAGTACTGTCATGTAACCCAAGAAACAAACAACATAAGATCACATTTCAAATGACGCAAGTCCGTCTTAGGAGATATGATAATGTTTGGAGCATTTATCAGTAAGTCCATTTATTTCATTATCAATGCAGAAGTTAACCAAATGTCAAAAGAAGGATCACCTACATTTTTCAAAAAACAGGATGTTCAAACTTTTCTTATGAAAGCAGAGCATTTTGCTTGTATCACCTTTAAAATAAATCATTTTTAAAGTCAGCTAATCTAGATTTTTTTTTTAATATCATCTTTCTCCATTTTTAAAGGACCATATACAAATACTCACACAGTCTCCTACTTGTTATGAGGCTGACAGGAAGGCATTAGGACGGCTTCTGAAAAAAAAGCCAGCAATTCCCGAGCTTATCTGTGTTCTGCCAATGGCAGTCTGAAGCCCAACAGCCAAGAAAACTACTGAACACAAACACGCATGAACGCACACAGACACGGAAAATGACGCCATAAAAAATCCTGAAAAACAAACTTCCCCAGTGAGACAGAAATCCTCGAAGAAACGCGCACACACAAAGCAACAACATAAAGATGACAAACCGAAACAACTAGCCGGGGCGCCGCTGGCAGTGTCTTCTGTGATTTGTCTGTGTGGGGACCACACAGATGTTTGTGTAGCTGGGAAATTGGTCAGACAGCTGGTTTGAAATGACAGAAACCAAACAGCTGCAAGTGTGTGTATCCTGTAGAGTAGTAGCGCTACCAGACCTTTTATTTCAGTGAAGGGACTGAATGATTCTTGCAATAAAAGTGAATTCCAATTATTATTAATGTGACTCTTCGTATTCAAGTAAATGACAAAAATAAAAAAATCCAGATTGCACCTTCAAAAATTAAAGAATACAAGTTTTAATTTATAAAGAAGTTACTTCTGCATTTCAAACCTATCAATTGTGACTTAAAAGTACTGAATATAAATAATAGTGCATTACAGTTATACATAAAATAAAATAGAGAAATTGCAGTTCCAGCAAAACTGCAGTGTGAATGCTTATTGCTGAACAACTTGCTGAAAAACATGCTGAAATGTAGCTGAAATGGATGGACAAGCCTTAATTATGAGAAGAAAGTAGAACAAACGCATATTTGCTGAATTAGGTTTAAATGAGCAGAAATGAGCACAAAAATTATGGAATTAGCTAAAACATAATGAAATGAGAAAAAAATAGCTGAAGTGTCTGGAAGGGCAGAAAGAAGCTTAAACTACCACAAGGAAGTGGAAAGAGCTGAAATGAGCTAAAAGATGTGGAATTAGCCAAAAAGCAAAAATTAACATAACAACAGCTAAATAGCAGCCAAAATATCAGAAAAGCTGAAACTAGCAAAAAATAAATGAATGAATGAATGAATAAATAAATAAATAAATAAATAAAATGGCTGAAAGGACCATGACAAACTAAAATTAGCATAAAGAAGTTAATTAGGTAGAAAGTAGCCAAAATTACCATGGAAAACTAGAAGTATCTGAAAACTGCTGAAATTAGTTAAACAATGCTATAAAGTAGCTGAAAGACAAGCTTAAATTAGCAGAAGAAAGCAGAAAGAACATGTTTGACCAGTTAGGCTGAAAGAAGCAGAAATTAGCACAAAAAGTGGAACTTATCTGAAAAAAGCTGAAATTTTCGCACCCAAAAAAAAAAACTGCTGAAAAGTAGCTAAAAATCAGAAAGAAGCCTAAATTACCAGAAGGAAGTGGAGAGAGCACATTTTTGCTGAATTAGACTGAAAAAGCTTAAATGTGTGCACAAAATGTGGAATTAGGTGAAAAAGCTCAAATCAACATATAAACAGCTAAATAGTAGCTGAAAGAGCAGAAAAAGCAAAACCTTGCAGAAATATGCTGAAAGGAGCATACGCTGAAATTAGCAGAAAGAAGTTAGAAGAAGCACAAAAATGTTGTGGCTAGCAGAAAGACTCTGAAAGGATCACAAAACAGCAGAAAAAACAGCTGAAATTAGCTGAAAGTATCTGGAAAAAAAAAGTTTAAATTTGCACAAGGAAGCTGAAAGAAGCAAAACAAAATGTGAAAGGAGCAGTAACAGGTTGTAAACAGATCTAAAGATATGACGGATGTAAAATGAGCTCAATTCATTTTCTATTAGAAAAAAATGGCTGAAAGGGATGAATATTTTAATCAGAATCAGAATCATTTTAAAAAGCTAAAGTTGCACCAATACCAAACGTCATAGCTGGATTGTCTTGAAAGAGCTGAAGGTTTTTGATATATGATTTGGTGAAACAGCTTAAACAGGGCAGGACGAGAATTGCACCGAAAAAAGGATGGAAGAATAATGGATGACAATATGCTTCATAAACATTCACACAATGATATCAATCAATGTCTCTTCTGCGCTGAAAACTGTTTTCGAGGAGTAAATTGTTGCATGGCTGCAGATTAGCTTCTTGGCCATGACAGCGTTAGAAGAGATTGTTCCTTTCACTCCTTCAGTCAGACTAAGTGCTCATCTTTATTTATGATGTTGTGAACAATGTGAAACTAATGTCACTGTTCAATGATGATGCAGTTATGACTGGTCCATGCCCTTTGCCTGTTGTTTACATCTGATAAATTAAAGGTTACTTTGCAACCAAATGTAACATTTCTCCCTGAAGTTATCCCATTGGACTACAGCTGTGTGACAAGGTATTCCTTCTTTTGTTTTTAAGGAACAGAGGAAGTTGCATTCCTCGTGTCAGATATGAACACTGTGCCTTTACAGTGACCATACTCAGGCCGTACAGATGTGTGATCAGCTGTGGGTTGCCAGCCCAGTCAGGGGCAAAGGATGACGAAAGCTATCATGCTTCATTCTGCAACAACATGGGTCTCCTGATACCTGAAGGTGTAAGAGCACATTCAACGAGTGGCATGACAAAGTCCCTGGCTCTTTGTAGAGGGGTTACTGTGAGCCATGTTTGCAAATGCATTACTGTTTGATTGTGAGCCCTTCCTGTGGCTTGCCCTGCTTTTTCCTCAAGTGCTGTAATCGACCCAGGTTTAATTGCCACTCTGCATATTAACATACATATTCTACAGTGGTGCTTGAACATTTGTGAACTCTTTATAATTCTCTATTTTTCTGCATAAATATGACCTAAATCATCACCAGATTTTCACACAAGTCCTAAAAGTAGATCAAGAGAACCTAGTTAAACAAATGAGACAAAAATATTATACTTGGTCATTTATTTATAGAGGAAAATGATCCAATATAATAATATGTGTGAGTGGCAAAAGTATGTGAACCTCTGGGATTAGCAGTTAATTTGAAGGGTCTGAATTTATGCAGAAATATAGAAAATTGTAAAGGGTTCTCACACATTCAAGCACCACTGTACATTATTGTGTTGTATGTGGTGAATTTGCCGAAATAACTACTGTTCGCTGAAGGAACAGAGCAAGTGCAACATTTTGCTGCCCAAGAGCACGGCTGAGGTCGATGAAGAGCAGCTATCTAAACTGAAGGATGCCGATGATGACAGATGTATACAAGTACAGCATCATCATTTGCCTAAAGACAAGATTAGAGGTGTTTTAGCTAGGTCATGCAATATGCCATGTACCTTGTTCATCCCCTTCAGGGAACTTTACTTACAACCATAACATCATGACTTAATGTCACAACATCAGCAATTTTAATAGAACTACAATTTGATGGATTCTAATAGTAAATTGTAAAAAATATTGCTACATGATGCAAAATTGCTCTTATTTTTCAGTGCCACTGTTTCAGAAACAACTTTTTAGTGTCTGCAGTTCAAAAGAGTCCGTATCAAAAAGTCAGCGACATGAAATGAAACATGGATGAGCAGAGATGCTTCAACCCTCCTGTGATCTAATATTGACACAAGCAAGGAGGAAAAATTCACTTTGAAGCAACAGACACGGCAGAGGCATTTACATGTACTGTACTTGAAATGAAATGCTTTACACACATGCCTTCCTGGAAATCAGATACAGGTGCATCTTAGAAAATTATAATATTGTGGGAAAAAGTTAATTGTTTTGTTAATCGTTCCAGTAGGTGAAACTTATTTTTATACAACATATTTTTCCTTTAAAATGTTACGTTTACTCAGATACACCGAGGGTACTAGTTCACCAAGGTGAATAATAAATGTGATTCAGCTTCATATTTTCAACTGAAACCAACAAAAACATGGCTTCTGGTTGTCTGCAGCTGTTGTCACTTCAAGGCATTATATATGAAATTATACATATCATATTGCAATGTTTTTGTGTATTACTTATCACACCGTAGGGTGAGCAAGTATTTTTTGGCAAATTAGTGATCATTAAGTAGGAATTTGTGAATTTCTGACAGCATGGGAGCAGGCAGTTTCTGGATTGATTGCAACTTTGTTGCCACTTTGGCTTTGCGTATGAGGCAATATTCATGTTGTAATAAATGTAATATTTCAGTACTGATTATACATTGTTTGTCTTGCTCTTTTAGGCTTATATGAATTTAAAGAGGACACATGTTTATAGTTGCATTGTGGTGTATAAACTAATTGAGAGCTGCAGCTATTTTACATTCAAACATTATTTTAGTCGTTTTTTTTTTTTTTTTTTTTTTTTTTTACAGTGTAACCTAAGCCTTTTGAGAACTTACAAATATTACATTTCTTTATAAAAGGGAGCCTTGATGGGTGATTATAACATCAGTGTCAGGAGTCAGGAGGGAGGCTGACACGATCGATGATTGCTTTGTCGTCCATTAGCAGATGTGTTACAGAAACACACATCTGTAACCCTGAGCATGCAGCAGGCTGGAGAGCAAACAAACGTCCGTCCTGCTGGAGTGAAGCTGCTAAATAAAACATGTGCAGAGTCCCCGTCACGGTGGGACTAATGCGCAATCAAGTGAATCGCTCCCTGTAATGCCTTAACAGCACATACCTGCAGCACTCACACTGCTGCCAAATGGAAGCTTTGCTGAAACCTGTCCTCTGAATCTCATCTTTGTGTGAAATTGTCCCAGCTCCTCCTTTGTTCTAACCACTTATACACCTGTGACATCATTTAATCTCTTTTTAAATAAATGTTATTTCTTGCAAACTGTGCAATGGTTTATGCACTGATTTATCTTTCTTCTTACCTGCCTCACCACATTTCCAATATCCTCCTCTTTTGTTTTCATTTGAACCTTTTTATCCATCCACTGCCCTTTAGCTTTGCTCAGAAACACTGTCCTGTGTTACTAATTATGCACGTTGTGAATGACATCCACTTTCTTATGTACCGGTAGATATGAAAAGCTAATCAGACAAAAAACAAATCAGGGTTCGTATCTTTTTCATTAGAAATAAATGACACATATATATATATATATATATATATATATATACAGTATATATATATATATATAACAACAACAAGATATAAACTCTTGTTGCGTTAATGATAACATGCCATCCTCTAATTTACTTTGTACACACACTTTATATCTGCTGAGTTAATCACGCAGTCAGTTCATGTGCAGTCGATGGGCTGGTTAGGAGGCTGGCTGAGTTAATTAATGAGCGTTAATCTAAAGCAATCGTTTTTCATTTTCTGATCGTTCAGAGTTCATTTCTCCGCTCTGTCAGATAACACAGCCCTTTTTGGATCCGTCTGCACGTGCAGACTGAGAGGAGAATAAAAGAGATAAGTCCAGCCTGTTACACAAGATAAATGGCACATGATTTGTCTTCACGCACACCAGGCACTAGGTTCAGGACTCGTTATTCTCCTCGCTCTGATGGTTTCACTCACGTCTTGGATTTACGGGCCGTGAGTGGACAATCAGCCACTTACTGAACGCACACAAACACATCCAGCTGCTCCTCGCTTGTCCTTTGATTTCATGAGAACTGTGCTGGTGTTAAAAAAATAAAAAACAACAACAACAAAAAAAACGGTTTTCATCAAATGAAAAATACAGTTCTTTGTAAAGAATTTCCCAAAAGCCAAAAAAAATAAATAAAATAAAAGTATGAAATGCAAACAAGTGTCTAGGTAAGGGCAGATTCAAATAATCAGATGTTTCTTTGAGTAAACAATAAACAGATTGTGTTTTTCTTTCAGCTGCTCCCCTCTGTGAGTGTTGGATAAAAATATTCTCACATTATTTTGCTTATTCAAAGGAGCCGCACACGACGACAGGAAGATTTTTAACACAGCAATGCAGCTGATCAGCTGCTCACTGTGAAGAGTGGAGAAGTGGGCGTGGTCAAAAGTGCATGCAGGTGGCAAGCAGCTGAAGCAGGGAGCTGAAATCATGACATTCTGTGCTTTAAAGCATTTACAGTTCAGAAACACTGGTTATAATATTGCAAAGTGTGGAAAGGGTTGTAAAGACCTTTAAATAAAACTACTACTTACTATTTGTACTACTATTCCTACTTCAGGGTTTTTCACTTATTGTGGGGCTTCAGGGTACAGATCCACCGCGACAAACGAGGGACTATATTTTATTTATTTTAGTATATATATATATATATAT
>JARVLU010000489.1:9962643-9981468 GCA_031762415.1 Simpsonichthys santanae
AAAACAATGAACTTTGCAGACATATGCACTTTTTCATTGTAGAGAAAATGACTATCCTACTTTGAAGTAACAAAGTTAAAGTGACTATAATTTACCCTGTGTATTAGTACTATTATCCACACATTTGCAAAGGAAATGACAGGAAAACTGCCACTGCGGAGGGACCAAAGAGCCACATGTGGCTCCAGAGCCGCAGGTTGCAGACCTCTAATTTAGGTAAAGTGATGAATGTCAAAACTACAATTGAAAGTTTGGAAAGACCAGGAAGATAAAACCACAGCACTCAGTGCAAACTATGACATCAAACATTAAGGTTATTATGAACAAAATTAAAGTATTCTTTTCTTAAAGAGTTCAATTCAGTAGTTTTCCATGTATGTTAATATATGATTCTGAAACGTGGGTATGCGCTCAGTGTAAACAAAGCACATTTTTTACATACAAAAATTCCTACAAATTTGAGTGCAACAACTTAAAAACTGTCCGTCTTCGTCATTTTAAACAACTCATCCATAGATGTCACAACTGTTGACCTGTTTTCAGTCACTTCGGCTGTTTCTGTAGGCAAACAAACACGTGCTGGATGGCAGCTGGTCACAAACTGTGGTCACAAGGTTTTGATTTAAGCACTCAAGAGAAAAAAATAGCACATTTCTTACTTTATAGCTTTTATGTGATATGTCTTCATGACTTTACGACGAGTTCCTTTAATAACCAAACTGCTTCTCAATCCAAAATGGCTCCTGCAAGAAGTCATATTGTCTCGAACGAACAGAACAAAATCCTCAGAGTAGCTCTGGGTTTTATTTTTATGTCAGGGGTGAAAAAGAATAGTCAGGATCACTTCCTGGTGACGTTTTTCTTCTTCACACATCAGCACTAAAGCATGAGTCAGTGAAAAGATGCTCACTTTCTGAGGAGAAACTCCAGAGTTGCAGTAATTCAGAAAGTTAACAGGCTTTTCTCAAAGCAACATGGGAAAACACCCATTTTTATGATGTCAGTGAAATTTGCTGACCCTGATTAAATGTTACTCTGAACCGTGTGTCTTTTCATCAACATGTCGCTTGTTGCCCCTTTTTGTGGTCCCGCCGACTCTTATGATGATCGATGACGCTGAAACTGCCTTTTTGTGCTGATTCACTTGAACGCAGCACTAAAGGCGCCAAGACGTGACTCGGGGGAGAAGAGATATTGTTTTAGTTAGCCCACTCAGAGGTTAGACTTTGATCCCACGCAGCAATATCTGTGAGCTGACCTTAAAAGGTGTGTGGGAGGTCCTGATGCTATCTGTCAGAACAATAAGGGGAAACATCACAAACTGGGCTGAGTGCTTCTTTACTCGTTAAAAACAATTTTTAAATAAGACATTCAAAGCTGCCTAAGAGTTTGGATATTCCCTCAAAGCCACCGGGCGTGTTGGACCTTGTAAACGAGCCGCTTTAGAACCGTTGGTGTTGAAAGGAGGAAGTGTTGGGGGCATTGGTTAGGACACCTGCTTTGAGCAACCAGAGGCCAGACACATGATAACTTCCCCCTTACTATTCCAGCAAACAGAAAGAAAGATGTTTTCTAACACGCCTTGTCCTCTCGTGTCAAAGCACAGAGTTAATGAGAGAGATGTGTGGGTTCCTCTCTCGACTGCGCATGACTTGTTGTCTTGTGAGCAAATGGTAAGTGTCATGTGCAAAAACATAACTCATTTCTGTTTCTTTTGTCTTTACAGAGTGTTTATTATTTTTGTTTTCACTGGCGCTTTCTGTTAAAAAAAAAAAAAAAAAGAAGAAGAAGAAGTCAACTGGATCATGACGACAGAAAGAAACAGCAAAGCCCTGAAGGTAAAATTCATTCTGCAGCTTTAAAAGTACAAACAGAAGTTTTAATAAAAACTTTTGTATATAACGTTCTTTTCAAGTAGCAACAATTACCACCCCTTTTGGTGTTTTTTTTATTTATTTTGTTGCTTTACACCCCTGGAATTAAATTATAAGTAATAACTTACATCAAATACTTCAGATTGTTTAAATTAAAATGAAGGAAAAATGCTTATTTTTTTAAAACATTTTTTAAAATGTAAAACTAAAAAGCAGTGCGTGCATGTACTGCAGTCGCTGAAATGGAGTTATGCCAGAATGGCTGACTACAACACAAATTATGCTGACACAGCTAAAATTGTGCCACCATCTTGGTAGGTGCTACATGGTGTCCTTAGTTATTTCTGGCATGGCAGCAAACCATAAATTCCATCCTTTTATTTTCATTTATTTATTTATTTATTTATTTAAATTAGGACACTGTGTATTAATCAACATGTCAGCAGTAAACATCAATGTAAATGTGCCGGGGTTAGCACAACGGCTAATTTTCATCCATTGTCCTAAAGCAGGTAAGAACAAGAAACATCCCACTGAACAAAGAGCAGAGAATACAAACATCACCGTATCACATCCATTATCTTTACCTGCTTATTCCTTTTTGGGTCGCTGGTGCCCATGTCCAGCCATCATTGTGTGAGAAGCAGGGGACAACCTGGACAGGTCTCCAGTCCATTACAGAGACATAGAGACAAACGAGACCATTCACCATTCAGTCTCTCACTCACACCTAGAGACTATTTAAAGTTATCAATCAGTCTAACGTATGTTTTTAGTCTGTGGGAGGAAAGCACAGCACGGAGCGAATCCAATCCAACTTTATTTATAAAGCACTTTAAAAACACCCATACAGGACCAAGGTGCTGTACAGACAAGTTAAAAAGCACTAAAAGGAATAAAATACAAGAAAAAATAATAATTAAAAAGACATAAACAGCTATGCAATAAAAATTGAAACAGTAAAAGGAGTATCAAATAAATAACATTTCACACGGTGTCAAAAGCCTTGGAATAAAGATGAGTTTTAAGATGGGATTTAAAACCAGACAGCGAGGAGGCCTGTCTGATGGTGGACTGTTCCATAGTTTAGGAGCTGCTACAGTGAAGGCACGCTCACTTCTAAGCTTGAGCTTTGCTTTGGGCACACTCAGAGCAGCTGACCTGAGAGCACGTGACGTGGTATAAGGCTGTAGCAGCTCGCAGAGGTAGGGTGGGGCAAGACCATTGAGAGATTTAAAAGTAAATCAAAGAATCTTAAAACTGATCCTAAAATGTGTGGGCAACCAGTGAAGTGAGGCTAAAATGGGGGAAATGTGCTCGTATTTACATGTGCCAGGTAAAAGACGTGCAGCAGCATTTTGCACCATCTGAAGATGAGCAATAGAGAAGCCACAAACCCCCACATAAAGAGCGTTATAGTAATCCAGCCTAGTGGTCACAAAGGCATGACTTACTGTTTCAAGGGAAAGGATGAGTTTTATTTTAGCCAGCAGCCGTAACCGGAAAAAGCTTCACCCCAAGATGTGTAATTGTGGGCTTGATGAACTGGGCCAGCAGTACCAGGTCTACAGGAGGGGGGCCAGTGGTACCACCAAAAACCAGCACGTCCGTCTTTTTTCTCATTGAAATTTTAAAAGGACATCTCGGCTAGGATTTGAACTGTGGCGACTGCTCTACCAACTGCGCCACCGTGCTGCCAGACCATAAATTTATTAGGAAACAAAACAAATTCATCCAAACGGCAAAATCTTTACCATGAATTGTTCTATCAGAACCTGCACTTTAAAGAACATGTACCATCTAACTGAAAACACATCATGGTAAGAACATATTGTCTTAAATAGTACACTTTACTAATATACAAAACAAGTACTGTATCAGTCTATGTTGAATAACTGCAAAAACTGAGAGCAATCCTCAAAAAGTGCAGTTTTGTACCAGTCTAGCTAAAATAATCACAACACAGTAGTAGACGTGCACCACTGGACAGCTGTTTGGCCCTCCTAACACTTGCTCAGACTTATTGGGAGGCTCATTACAGAATATTAATCTCCAGTTTTCACATTATGCACAAAATATGTTTATTTAAGTCAAGTCAAAATTATTTATGAAGCACATTTAAAACCGCAGCTGTTACCAAAGTGCTTAACGACAAGATCAAGGTGGTAAGTAAAGGAAAAAATAATAAAAAGATATAATTAAAAGCATCAAAAATAGAAAGAAAAAAAAAAAACCAATGTGAAACAATGAAAAAGTAAATCAAATCACGATGTGTTAAACATCAGTGAAAACAGGTGTGTTTTAGGAGAGACTTAACAACAGGAAGTGAAGTGGTCTGTCTAATGTTGAGGGGCAGATTGTTCCAAAGTTTAGGGTCAAGGACTGAAAAAGCCTGATCTCCTCTGAGCTTCAACCAGAAGCAGATGGTCAGATGATCTCAGCACCCGAGAAGGACCATATGGTTGAAGTAGGTCAGAGAAGTATGAAGGTGCAAGGCCATTAATGCACTTTAAGGTCAAGAGGGGAATTTTAAACTTAGTTCTGATACGTACAGGGAGCCAGTGAAGGGAGGACAAAACTGGTGAAATGTGCTCAAACGTATGAGTTCCTGTTAATAGTCGAGCTGCAGCATTTTGGACGAGCTGGAGATGTGAACGTGAGACCTGACTGACTCCAACATAAAGCGTGCTACAATAGTCTAGTCATGTTGTAATGCAAGATGGCAGCCACACGTCTTGTCTAGAGTTGTCTGTGGTCATTGTAGTTTATCTCTATTTATTTGGTCCCAGTTATTATCCCACTATCAGTACTCCAGTGGTTTAAGGAGATACAGTAAATGTAAACTTTTCCCCCATTTAACAAATATCTGGAGTCTTCTGGGTATACTTTTTATTTATAATTTTTAAAAACCTGTTTAAATTCCAGGTTGTAAAGCAATAAAGTAGTCAGATTACCATATTTAGAAGCCCACAGTACCGTACATTCTTGTACTTTCATTGGTGAATTTCTCCTAGTTCACTCCTCTCTCCATCTCCACCTCCTCTCCAGGTGAAGCAGGAATGTGGCGAGAACGTGCCCATCCTGTCAGACAGCGAGCTCATGTCCCTCTCCGTGCGGGAGCTGAACCTCCACCTGCGCGGCCTCTCCCGGGAGGACATCCAGAAGCTGAAGCAGCGCCGCCGCACCTTGAAGAATCGCGGCTACGCGGCCAGCTGTCGGGTCAAGCGCGTCTCCCAGCGAGAGGCTCTGGAGCAGCAGAAGATGGAGCTGCAGAGGGAGGTGGAGCGGCTCGGGGCTGAGAACGCCGGCATGAGGAAAGAGCTGGAGGGTCTCGGGGCACGCCTGGCTGCCCTGCAGAGGTTCGCCCGGGGTCTGGAAGCAGGCGGGGGCAGTCTGCTGGCTACGGCTCCACGCCTCAACACGGCCTCGGTCATCACCATCGTCAAGAGTCCGTCCCAAACTCAGACGCAGAGAGAACAGGACCCGTCTTAGAAGAGCTGCTAGAACCAGACTGGGGGCGGGGTGTATAGGTGGTCTGTAAAGCAAATACATACACATGTAGACATGGATATGCCACACACACGTACACACACACAGCACAAAGGCAGAACAGGAAGACTAAAGAAGTAGGAAAATACTAAACTCGTCATCTGCATTGTGCCTTTTCCACTTTACGATATGCAGAAGTAACTCGCTTCACTGCAGCAAGGTGTATAAGGTTGCCTAGCAACAACAGCTTAGTTTAGTTTCTTTCTAAAAGGACTAGGAACACCTGAGGAGTCATCCAAGACAGGTGTGACCTGTGCAGTTAAATCTCACGCAGAAAGACTTTTTTTTTTTTAAGCACTTGCAGTTGTGAAAGGTTTAATGTGAGCCAGGCGTGGAGCTCCTCCACGAGGCACCTGAGGAGCAGACGGCAACGAGGTGGACTCTGACTGAAGCCAAGTTACTGCACATCTTTACCGCTCGGCACATCCACGTGTGGCGCCGGTGCAGGCGGGCTGCGCTGCCGACAGGCCCCAAGGCGACGTCCTGCTAGCAGCAGGGGGGCATCGGCGCCCGATCCTCCTCGTTTCTGATTTTGTTGCAGCCTCTGTGTCTCCTGACGTGCAGGTGGAGTAATGACAGCGTGAACGTTGACGAAGCATTCACACTATTGTGATCCGTTTTTTTTCTTCCGTATGTTTTTCGGTGCAATTCTCATCCCACGGTTTTCAAACTGTTTCAACAAATCATAAATCAAAACGTTCAGCTCTTTCAGGACAATCCTGCTCTGACTTAGTATTTGGTGCAACTTTAGCTTTTTGAAATATTTAGACTTTTCTGCCATTTTTTTTTCCTCATAGAAAATGAACTGAGCTCATTTTACATCTGTTTTACTGCTCCTTTCACATTTTGTTCTGCTTCAGCTTCCTTTAGCAAATTTAAACTTTTTTCAGCTACTTCCAGCTGTATTTTGTTTTTCAGCTGTTTATCTCCTTTCAGGATCTTTCTGCTAACTACAACATTTTTGTACTTCTAATTTCTTTCTGCTATTTTTTGCTTGTTATGCCCTTTCAGCTCATTTCTACTACTTTGTTATTTCAGCTATTTTTTTTTTTTTTCTTCTTTCGGCTTCTCTCTTCGTCAGGGGTCACCACTACCACAGCGAACTAGTCATATGAAGACTTGGCAATTGTTTTTACGCTGGATGCTACCACAGCCCTCTGTGTGGAGCAGAGAGCTGATATCTAGGGTTCCCGGGGGAGCAGATGGTGTGTTAAGGACCTTGCTCAAGGGCCCAGAGTGGGGCAGATGAGGGTGGAGTCATGCTTCACTTATCCCACCCACATTTTTGATGTTGTTGGTACCGGGGCTTGAACCGGCAATCTTCCGATCACAAGCTCACCTTCTTAACCTCTGCAGTTATTTCAGCTATTATTTAGCTGTTTTCATTCTAATTTTAGCTTTTTCAGCTAATTCTTAATTTTTTGCACTCATTTTTTTGCCTGATTCAGCTACAATGTGCTCTCTCCAATTCCTTCTGGTAACTAAAGCTGCTTTCTGCTTTTTTAGCTATTTTTTTATTTTATTTTATTTATTATTATTTTTTTTTATTTCAGCTTTTTTCAGATAATTTAATTTTTTTGTGCTCATTTCTGCTTCTTTCAGCCTAATTAACTTCTTTCTATCAATTTCAGCTTGTTATGCTGGTTTAAGCTATTTCTGCTGTTTCAGTTACTATTTAGCTATTTTAATGCTAATTTTAGCTTTTTCAACTAATTCTACATTTCATTTCAGCGTTTTCCGCTTCCTTCTGGTAATTTAAGCTTTTTTCTTTTCAGCTACTTTTCAGCCTTTTTTGTTGCTAATGTCAGCCTTTTTTTAGCTAATTTGCAAATTTTTTGCTCATTTCTGCTTCTTTCAGCCTAATTAACTTCTTTCTACCAATTTCAGCTTGTTATGCTAGTTTAAGCTATTTCTTATCACTGATTACTCAGAGGGTAAAACAGACCCACCTGCTTTTGTTTGGAGTTCAGAATGATTCAGAGCTCAGCTTGCATTCAGCCACAGGGTCACATTACTTCCGTCAGCGCAGTGCCTTAAGCTTCAGGAACCTCAAAGGGAAAAGACCAAACCAGAATCGAATCGCTCCGTCTTTCACGTCCACCCACAACTTTCATTGTCAAGTTGTTCAAGAGCTCTGACCTCACGCCGCTCATTGTGCAGTAACGTTGGTCCAGTCTGCCGCGGCTCCTGCTCCGACGTACTCATCAGACTTCCTTCGAAGCAGACCTTTACCTGGTACCCTGCAAAAAAAGAAATCCTCTGAATACATTCCTGTTTCGTGTTATTTGTAATGTCTGTATGTGCTGCAGAGAGACGAAAATGTTGAGTGACATTTATAAGAGACATATAAATATTCTATATTTTATTTGTATTTAAAGGTAGATATTATGAAAAGACATGCTAACGAGTGCTGTGATGTTGGACACGTTTTCCAGAAGTACTTATGACTAGTCGGGGGATATCCTCACGTCTAATTATTGTGTTGTGCTGCGACAAAGATTACAAATTGCTAATTATTAGCTGCGTAGAAATACTCAGAGTCAGTGGCTGTATTGATGTGTGATTATCTGTGTGTTTGTGAGTACTTTTTGCCATATTTGTACTAGCTTGTCGGAATGGATTCTTGGGAGGGACACTTATTTTTCTATGACGAGTTGTTTAAAACAAAACTATTGAGTTAGCAGAAAGGAAAACAGGAAGTGGCCGGATGGGACGAGATGGAGGGACTGATGAGGGGAAAAGAAAGTAGACGAGGCAGGAGGGGAAGAAAGAGCAGGCAGGTGGTGTTTGATACACTTGAAGACCTTTTGAGATGTTGGTTCATGTTTAGGCCCCAGGCTAGTGCTAGCAATGAGTTTAGACCAGACATGGGCAACGTATGGCACCAGGGCCAAAAGTGGTCCTTGGACAATCTCCATACAGTCCCCAATATTCCTAACTGAAAAAATAACTAACTATATTGATTAAAAAAAAACTTGAAGGAAATTTAAATAAAATTTCTTGGAACAACCACATCAAAACTTTTGGATGAAGGTAGCCTAAAACCTTTTTTTTTTTTTTTTTTTAAGTTGCGTTGCCAGAACCTTAACGACTAAAATTATCCATAACTTTTTTTTGTTGCAAATTAAGGATAACAATATATTGTCACTGGAACCAGTTAACAGAAAGTATGTCATATTCCTAAAAGAACTACCGGTAACTATGCTACAACAAGAAATGATTGAAATACGTCTTCGATTGATTGAAATATTTGGCCCTCTGAGGAAAAATGTTGCCCACCCCTGGTTTAGACTAACACAACAACTGTTGCTGAGAAGAAGAGGCCGATATTGAGCTACATATGAACTTAGTGGCAAAAGCATTTATTCTCGATATTTTATCGTCTCACGTCTGTCCAATCGTGCTGGATGTTTTGTAATACCTGCAAAACGAATATGGTCTTTGTATTTATTACCTGTATTTTTTCTATTGTGGAAAATTTAAGTACATTGTCTATTTTATATAATAATAATTAAAATAAATGTTGTACATATTGTACATAAAATGGTGTTTGTGTTGAGTGGATTGGAACTGCAGGAGTGTTGTGACGATAACTATCCCTGAACGTGTGAGAACTTTACACTCAGGCCAGTTAAAAACCAGCATGGTGAAACTATTAACTGCAGTCGTCCCTCGTTGATCACGGGGATCCAAACCATGAGTCATAATTTCAGCTCTCTGCCTGGCTGCTCTGTCATGCAAGTGCTCTTGGCCACGCCCACTTCTACTCTGCAGGAGGAAGCTTATCCTGCAGCTGTGGGCTGCACACAGGTGCAGCAGGTGCTAAATCATTTAAAATAACGTTTTAAATTAAAAAAAATATGGTGATGGTGCAGCTCATCGATCCATCAGCCAATTGTGTGTCATGTCCAATCTTATTTTGAAAAACCACAATAGAATGAGTCCACGAAAAATAAACCACAAAGTAGCGAGGGACTACTGTATTTTAAATTCATTCATAAATCATGTTTTACCTCCAACAGGTGTGACAAATAAATAAATGTTAGCAATCATTTTATCTAATATAACTTGTGAACATTTTCTCAGGACCCCAAATTTGATGCTTTGTGACTCCTAATGGGATCCCAGCCCCAACTTTGACAACCAATGCTTCAATGTAATAAGGGAGGGGTCTGCAAGTTGAGACTCTGGGGCCCATGTGTGGCTCTTTGGTGCCTTTGCAGTAAGTCTGCAGTTAGTATTTATAACAGGGCTATGGCGTAGAGGCAGGGCAGCCGACGCAGGAACCGAAATTCTCAGGTTCGATCCCCAGCCATTGCACATCTCGTGGTGTCTCTGAGCAGCATGCCCAATCCCCAGTTGCTCCCTGGGCACCTTCAATAGCTTCCCACTGCTCCACCTGGTGGTGGATGGGTTAAATGAAGAGATCCAATTTCACAATTGTATGGGAACACATGATAATACATAACATATTATTATTCAACTGGCAGGCCAGTGACTTCAATTCAGCCCATTATAAATAAAAAAATAATAAATGAGGTGGGCAGGGTTCTGGGCTTTGATTGCATTTATGATTTAATGCAATAAAATAAACAAGTTTAAAAGGTAACAGATCATCGTAAACTTTGGTTTATTTACATAATGATTTTAATCGCTGGATGTCCGACCCCTGAGCTGTTGGCTTTCAGAAAACGTGTTGAATATCCTGATTTATCATGAGAACCACAACAGGAAACTTTAGCAGTTTACTCAGGGTGCCACAAAGGGGGGGGGGGGGGGCAACAGACACCAGGTTTTGACGCGCCAGCCCTTGCTGTGTGTGAAAAAATAGAATTATAAATTATTTTAAAAGGAAACTATATTAAATGAAAGATTTATACAACACCTAACGGGTTCCCTTGAGTTTATTTCAAGATTGGAGCACGTTTTGCACCGAACAACTTATATTTAATGAGAAAAAGGTCAAAATACTTTCCAGTTGCTCCTTTAATTTCCAACTATAATATTTTAATCAGGCTGAGTGAAACTCATGAGGACGATCTGGGTCAGTAAACTGTAACAAGACGGTCAAAACACGAGTAAGCCTTAAATGCAGACTAAATTATCTTTATTTTATTTGTTGATCTATTTGACACTGAAACATGGTGAGCAACTCAAAACTTGACACCAAAAGCTTAATGAAGCTGCAGCACAGAAACAACAAGAGTTCATGGCTGAATATGGCTGTCAGACTGAAACGTATTTGAATCTTGCTAAATAAAAAAAACACCTGCAACTGTTGCTAAAAATAACCATGCTTGTAAAACGTCTAAAAATAGGCTGCAGCTCCAAACACGTCCGCCCTCCTTAAAGTGAAAATTGGGTCAGGTTTAAATAGAGGGACGCTGGAGAATTCATTTATTTCCTGACGTAAATGCAAAAAACATTTTAAAAAAAAGACAAAACGTGCACAAAACACATGCGTGGGCAAGGCCCTCTGCTGTTCAACTCGAGCTGCAACTAAGGAGAGAAATGGCCTTTTCAGTGTGACGCACTCATGACTCAGGAACTCCGTTCCGTCTGTGCGTCTGCAAAAAGAAAAACTCATCTGTGGTTAGATTACAACCAAACCAACCAAATGTGGATTTTCTGGTGGGACAGAATGAGTTGAACAAAAGTAAATAAAAAATAAATAAATAAAACTTTGTCCCCATACAGCTGATGCTTTGAGATTTCAGAATCAGTCCTGTCCAACAAAAAATTCAACTTAAATAAATAAACTAGAAAATTCCTGGAGGAACTTTGCCAGGGACTGCTACGTGGCGGCCATTTAAAAATTTTTAGTTGACATTGTTGTTGGGTTTTGCTCTATACTGTACTTCCAAACCGAATTTCAGCTTAAAATGGCAACGTATCAGTGAGTTAAAGTTTTTTTTTAACTATATGGTGGCCATCTTGGATTTTTGATTTGGATTCAGTATGTTATGGGGAACGTTCTCTGTTAGGCCTGTAGCAATAAACAATAAATCAGTTAATCTCATGACAAATGAAAATGATCAATCTCATTTTCATTTATCAGCTTTATCGTTTCTTCGAGTCTCTCTTTCTACTGAAGACACTGGGAAAGGCTCAACTCCAGTGTTCTTCACTGACCCCTCCCTTCTCTTTTCTCTTTAAAATTTGTTTAACCATCCAAAACTGCGTTTTTAGATCGTTAAAAGCAGCTAAACTGAGAAGCTAAGCTAACAAGCCCACCTTGAAAAAAACCTCAGTCTTGTTGAAACTTTAAAATTCACGATTGAAACTCCTTCCTTTGTCTAAAAGTTGTTTTTTCTCTGCAAAAAGAAGCTGAGAACTTGTTTACTGATTTTTTTTATTAAAAGCTTTGTGAGAGAAATGCTATGCTAAAGAACTCAAACCACACCAAGCATCCGCCATTTTGAGAACCGAAGAGAGACAGCCCATGTCATGTCAAGGGGCCTCTCTCCCATTTTCTTAGAGACACGCTGCTCGCTCCCTCACTATCCATCCTTCAGTTCAAACAGTCTTATACTGCCATCCAGTGGTCAAAAAAGGTACTACACAAATTAACCAACATTTCTTCTTATACAGTATTTGACAATAATTACTAATTATTGTCAAATTTTAAACAATATTATTGTTTATCGCAATAATTTCTGATACAATTAATCACCCAGCAAAACATCGTGACAGACCTAACTATAACTTCACCAAATTTCAACTCTATGTATAAAAAAAATAGCTGAGTTAAAGCCATTTAAAGTTTAGCTTTGGTGGCCATCTGGAATTTTTATTTTTTCATTCATTATTTATTGGTCTCAGCTACTACCACACCAAGTTTCTGCTAGCTATAAAAATGGCTGATTTAAATTATGTTTCATTTTTAGCTCAGGTGGCCATCTTGGATTGATTTGCAACTACTTTGTAGAGTCTATGAAAAATTACTAATAAAATTGGTGTCTTTGTTTGTAATTGACATCACCATGGTAACTTGAAACGCCAATAAAAGTAATAGCACACATCACTGGGCCGAGCTGGTTGTTTTGATATAGCATTTGTTGGGGTACATGTTGTGGATCTGGTCGTGTCAAAGCTGATGGAAAAGTAAGATATAAAGTTAGGAAACCCTTGTCAGGTGGATAATAATAGGTGCTGCCTTACTAGGCAGTCCCGGCTAAATAATAGTTTATAAATACTGAGCAGAAAAGCTTTTTCGATGGATGTGTCTGAGACATTGTTGTTCAATCATTGAAGCACATCAGGTTTATAAGGCTGCTAAATGATTCAAACAAAGTTAAAATGAATTAGTGTAGCTGTGCAACACAACTGCTCTTATTTTGGTACTGAATGTCTGAGCTGAAGCTGCCACAAGGCCGGTGTGTAAGACGTGAAGAATCTGTTTTTAAGATGATGGATTTAGGAGGATAACATGTTTATGTTCTGTTATGAGGCCTAAACTGAGCTGTCCATGCATGAATCCATTTAATCTGCAACGTGTTAAGTCAAAGGCCCATGGGCCAAATAAGATCATTGTTGTAGTTTTATTCGGTCCACAAGATAATGTTTTAAATGTATTAAGACCGCTCTGTGTCACTTAATTTACTTTAAACATCTGAGCACACAGTGCAGACGTTTGATGGCAGTTAAATAACTTTTAGGTTCAAAGAGTTCAGTTGGAACCGTTCAGTAATGCAGATGAGTGGTTTTTAATTTTGATAATTTACTTATTTATTCAATAAGTTATGCTTATTTTAAATTCTACACAATAAGCGTTCAGAAAATGTAAATTATTTTTCTATATAAGTTTGACAGTACATCTGAAAACCAAGGTTTATCCATTTATTTTTAATAAATAGTGTCTGACTGGCCCTTGACTAGATCAGAAGTTTTAATGTTGGCTCTCGAGCTTCATTTTGCTCAACCTGAAACCCTCTGAAACTAGAATAATCCTGAACAGTTTCTGCTGCTGCCTCCCTTAACTGGAGCGGATAAAATGTAAAATCTATGAGCTGCTCTGCCTCCATCTCCACTGTAATCAATAACAGTATTGATCCATATCAGTGACGTCTTGTTTTGATAGTTAAACTCCACCATGATGGCGTCACCAAGATCTACAACACTGAAAATAGTTTTAAAGGAACATCCCTGCCATTTTGGAACTTTATTTTTTTTTTTTTTTTTGTGAAAACCTAAACACTGTCTTACCTGTTGTAGATAGATAGCTTTGGCAGTCCAGCAGGTGAACGAGCTAATGACGATCCAAATGCAGCCAAAACCAAAGTGGAAGGGAATTTAATGAGTTTTTTTTTTTTTTTTTAAATAACTGAAATGAAAAATTTACAATGTCAACGTTTGAATAAGTGTTTGTTTGAACTGCTATGAAATTTTATGATTGGAGTTATAGACCCACTTCCAAAGCCAACGGTTTTGCATTATGTGGTTATATCATTCAAAACATTAGGAAAAAAAAAGAAAAAAAAAAAAGTATGTTCAGCTGCCTTCAGGACCCAAGCCTCCCTTGCGAAATAGATCTGTGATTTACCTGGTGAAATAAGGATAAATAATAATAATAATAATAATAATAATAATAATAATAATAAAGAATTTGCATTTCCTGCGAAAATGCAGAGTGAATGCTTATTGCTGAAAACCAGTTGAAAATAGCTTTAAAAAAAACATGCTGAATTGTAGCTGAAATGAAAGAACAAGACTAAACTAGCAGAAGAAAGAACAAACATGTTTGGTGAATTAGGCATAAATTAGGATAAAAATAGCACAAAATTAGGAAATTAGCTAAAAAACTGAAATTAGCGGGAAAAATAGCTGAAAAGGCAGAAAAAAGCTTGAACTATCAGAAGGAAGCAGCAAAAGCTGAAATGAGTAGCAGCAGCAGTAGCAACAATAAAATTAGCAGAATAGCTAAAATTATAAAACAGCTAAATAGTAGCTGAAATAGCAGAAAAAAGCTGAAAGAGGCATAACAAGCTCAATAATCCAATGAGGTTGAAAGTAGCAAAAATTGTTGTGAAAAACTTGAATTTATCTGAAAAGAGCAGAATTTAGCCGAAATGCTAAAATGGTAGATGAAAATGTAGAACAAGCTTAAATTAGCAGAAGAAAGCAGAAAGGACACGTTTGCCCACTTAGGCTGAAAGAATCAGAAATGAGCACAAAAAGTGTAAATTATCTGAAAAAAGCTGACATTAGCAAAACAACAGCTGAAAAGCTGCTAACATTTCAGAAAGAAGCTTAGATTAACAGAAGAAAGTGGAGGGAGCACATTTTTAATGAATTAGGCTGAAAAACATTTACATGTGTGAATTAGCTGAAAAAACTCAAATTAGCACAAAACCCCTCCCCCAGCTAAATAGACGCTGAAATAGCAGGAAAAAGAAAACTGAAACTTGCAGAAATGAGCTGAAATTAGCAGAAAGAAGTTAAAAGCACAAAAATGTTGTAGTTAGAAGAAAGAATCTGAAAAGAGCACAAAACAGCTGAAAAAACAGCTAAAAGTAGCCAGTAGCTGGGAAAATGTTTAAATTTGCACAAGGAAGCTGAAAGAAGCTGAAGCAGACCAAAATGTGAAAGAAGCAGTAAAAGGATTTGAAGGATGGAAAATGAGATCAATTAATTTTATGAGGAAAGAAAAGGGCAGAAAAGGCCAAATATAAAAAAAAGCTAAAGTTGCACCAATACTAAAAGTCATAGCAGGATTGTCCTGAAAGAGCTGAATGTTTTATGATTTGTTGAAATAGCTTCAAAAATTGTGGAATGAGAATCGCGCTGAAAAACGTACAAAAGAAAAATGCAACACAAAAGTGTGAATGCTTCATTCACATAATAATTCAGCAGATATATTACCGGTAATAAATTCCTACCAAATCTGACAAAAGGCTGTGCCCATTCGATGGTCTATTTCTCACCCCATCCTGCCATCACTCATGAGCAAGAATCCCAGACACTTAAACTCAAACAGAGGTTGTCAATGAGCCATCATAAAATATTAATTGTTCACAACTTAAAATTTTCATCGAACCCTACATTGAAATGGCCAGAACATCCCTTTAAAGTACATTCATCTGCTTTACTGACAAGTCAACTGATCTGTAAGATCACAAAATTTACAAAAATAAGAGATCCGACAATCTTTGATAATACATTTTAATTTCGTTCATGGAATAAACGTTAAAACTCTGACTTAAATTTTACAACACGCCTTGTTTTTATCTTTAAACACGTCTTGAGAAACACTAAACTGGACCGGAACAACAGAAGACCAACACGTCTGAACGATCTCCCCCAGAGATGACTCTTCTGGATTATAAAAATAAGCTCCAAACAAAGCCAGAAGACCTTCGTCCCAGATGTCAGATTTATATTCTTGGATCGTGACTCCAACTTTCCCAGTTTACACAACCACAGGGGTGCTGGGCGGTCCCACCAAATAAGAAACTGGGGTCATGTGGGGACAGAAGTGCTGATGCAGCAGACCACAGGGTTTGGGATCAGTCTCACTCTGAGGGGAACTAGTTGGGTGAAGTACCACCCTCTGGTAGAACCAGTCTGAAGAAGTTTCAGCTGCTGTACCAACGTGTCAGAACTCGTCGTCTGAACTGAGCAGGAGTGTTTTCTCGGTGTCGCCGTGAGCGCCGACGGTGCCGTGGCTGCGGGAGACGGGAGGCGGCGCCCCTTGCTCCAGCGTGGATTGCTGGGTGTACTGCTGGTAGGCCGGGGAGAAGTTGTGGATGGCATCCTGGACCATGTCCCCGGGGCTCATGGTCTCCTTTAGGCTGCTGGAAATGCTCTTCATCGGCGCACAGCGACCTGAGGAGGAAGAGGGACGAGAGGAGGCTAGTCATCAAGAGAAGACTGGAAAAACTGAGACAGGAATGGGATCAGGAAACACAGAAAATTCAAAGGTTTAAAAATGTTTTCTTGTTTAAAAAAAAAAAAAAAAAAAAAAAAAGAGGGTAAATAGTGGAAAAATGGATTTGTTGTGTTTTACAGAGGAAAAAGAAAGAATGATGGTGGAGAATAGAATCAGTAAAAAAGGAGTGATTTAGAGTACAACAACAAGCTGCAAGAGGGGAAAGCAAGATGAAGAGTACCAATGTAGCTATTCCCTCGTCCAAACAGCTAAACCTGAGACTTACTGTTGTAAAAATCTAAATGTAGGATCTGAGCTAACACTGTTGGAAACTCAGAACTGTGAGAAACATTTTCAGCTGCAGGCCCACTGAATCCTGCGTGTCAGCCACGTAATACATGGACTGTACTTGTATACATGGACTGTACTTGTATACATGGACTGTACTTGTATACATGGACTGTACTTGTATACAAGGACTGTACTTGTATACAAGGACTGTAATTGTATACAAGGACTGTAATTGTATACATGGACTGTACTTGTATACATGGACTGTAATTGTATACATGGACTGTACTTGTATACATGGACTGTACTTGTATACAAGGACTGTAATTGTATACATGGACTGTGCTTGTATACCGGTACATGGACTGTAATTGTATACATGGACTGTACTTGTATACATGGACTGTACTTGTATACATGGACTGTACTTGTATACAAGGACTGTAATTGTATACATGGACTGTAATTGTATACATGGACTGTACTTATAAACAAGGACTGTACTTGTATACATGGACTGTACTTTTATACAAGGACTGTACTTGTATACACGGACTGTACTTGTATACACGGACTGTACTTGTATACATGGACTGTACTTATAAGCACCTTTCTATCTTATCAAGATACTCAAAGCTCTTTACAATCTGTGCCCTCATTCATACAGCACTCTACTAGATGTATACAAAGACTAATCTGAATCTGTAGAGACTAATCAGTGCTTTATACATTCATGCACCTATGGGACACATACTGTATTGGAGGCCATGTTCAGTGTCTTACCCAGGGATACTTCAACATGTGACTGCTGGTGGAATCGAACCCCTGACTCTCCCATTGGAGGACAACTGCTCTAACCGCTCAGCTACAGCCGCCCTTCATAAATGCCCTTAAATATAGGAGTAAATTAAACCCTGATAAAAAGAAATAACAAGAGTACACCTCATACGGCACATTATACGTCCATTGTCAGAATATCTATAGCAATGGCCTGGACAAGCAAAGAGCTTGTATACTTTTTAAACTTGATTTGTGACCTTGGAGCTGGGTGATAAAAAGTGTACGCAACATGATGCACAAGTTTATGAAGTTTTGTTAAATTATCTAGAACTGATCAGAAGTTATGGGTGAGACGAGAGAAAGTTTATGAACAGATGGATGGAGAATGTAGTCATCCCACATTCAACGAGTGTATAAAAAATGTTAAAGCGGCTGCCAGTTGTTTATTACGGTAGGTTTGCAATTATAACATCATAACTGTGTGTGTGTCACTCCCTGACAGTTCAATGCAGTTTATTTCTATAGCGTGAGCAGAAACATTCATATACATACAAAAGCCAATCAGTAAAAGTTCTCTACGGAAGGAAGCCAGAAAACTCGTTGAATCATCACGTCGTCACAGTCTCACGTCCTGACCAAGCACAAAGGAGATGGTGGAAAGGAAAAATTCCCTTTAACAGGAAGTAACCTCCAGCAGAACCAGGCTCAGGACAAGTGACCTTCTGCTTCAACTTGCTGGGTTTGAGAGGACAGGAAGAGGAACGGATACACAAGTGACAGGACTTTCAACAAGACAAGCAGACCGAAACACAAACTAGAAAGTAAGTCTCGATTTTGAAAGAAATCACAGCACTACAGCCAATTGAGCTGCATGTTATGGTTTTTTTTTTTTTTTTTTTCAAAGCAGCAGAATAATGACCAAATTGTAATAAATAAACTTTAATATTTAAACATAGGCACTTTTAAAGCAATGAACCGATGAAGGAAACTTGAAGTAAAAGGAAAATGTTTTACTTAAACAGAAGGTTGTATAAAGGAGGCAGGAAAAGAAGAGTTGGAGGGTTTGAGACAGAAATGAATGTTAATTTTTTTAATCTATCCATCGATAGCTATAAAAATAGAAATAAATAGATATATAGACAGAAATAGAGACAGATATAGACAGAAATATAGACAGATATAGAGACGGATATACTGTATAAACAGAGCTAGATAGATATAGATACAGACAGATATAGATATAGACAGATATATATAGATAGACAATATATATGATAGACAATATATATAGATATAGACAGATATAGATATACAGATAGACAGATATATAGATATATAGATTTAGATCTAAATATAGAGACAGATATATATATATATATATATATACATACAGGTAGTCCTCGACTTACGAACGGGTTCCGGACTTAAGAACGGTTCGTAACTCGATTCTGCCGTAACTCGGAT